>CAKKXW010000240.1:0-36864 GCA_920937365.1 Sphaerophoria rueppellii | reverse complement strand
TCCATGGCCACCAAACACTCTGCTAAAAGAATTTTTATTACCAACAGACGGAAAGATTTACTTCCCTTACTGAAGAGGACCCAAAAACTGCAAAGGATCTCCCTCTACTACCAAAACGTAAGAGGACTTCGAAGTAAAACTACTTCAATTTTTAATAATTCTCAAGCTTTTCCGCATGACGTGTTTGTATTTACGGAAACTTGGCCTAATACCGCTATACTTGATTCTGAACTCTTTGATAAGGAATTCTTAGTTTATAGGAAAGACCGTCACGTGGATGCTATGAATTTGGTTGGTGGGGGAGTTCTTATTGCTGTTAGAAACCGATTTTGTTCATCACAAATTATCTTCCCTTTTAATCTCTCTATTGAGCTCTTATGCATCAAAGTGACCATACAATCAACAGTCTTTTTTATTTTAAATGTGTATATTCCACCAAAAAGTCCTGTTTCAGTGTTTAATGAACTCTCGTCAGCAGTTGACTATGTCATAGAAATTGCTGGTTTTGAAATAAATATTCTCCTGTTAGGTGATTTTAATCTCCCAAACGTAGACTGAGTCCCTTCAGACGACGAGTCTTATCTTGAAGCCTCCGCAAGTTCATTGCAACAAGAACTTCAATTTTTGGACAATATTACTTCAGCTGACTTGCAACAAGTAAGCTGTATAAAGAACTCTATGAATCGGTTACTTGATTTAGTATTCTCATCAAATGCTGTTAGCGCAGTAGTTGTTGAATCATCCTCTGCTATATCTAATATAGACAAATATCACCCACCTCTTGACATTTTCTTTGACTAGAGCGGGTCATTTACTAGAAAATAGTAATTCTCACGACTGTTCGTATAAATATGACTTCCGCAGAGCTAATTTTCAACAGCTTCGGATAGTTTAAGTAGTTTCGGTATTGAGAATATACGCTCTTAAATGATATTGACGCAACTATCTCAAGCTTTTACACTGTTATGATGAGACCCATTGACGAATGGTACCCAAAAAAAGAAGTTTCAACTCAAATAACTTCAGTCATCCTTGGTATACGAAAGAACTGAGGAGCCTTCGTAATAGAAGAAACAAGGCTTGGAAAAATTATATCAGTTCTATAACAATGCAGAACCAAGTAGTT
This sequence comes from Sphaerophoria rueppellii, assembly GCA_920937365.1. Classification (NCBI taxonomy): domain Eukaryota; kingdom Metazoa; phylum Arthropoda; class Insecta; order Diptera; family Syrphidae; genus Sphaerophoria; species Sphaerophoria rueppellii. The sequence goes on along the minus strand of CAKKXW010000240.1, from coordinate 35,738 downwards.
TATATCTCCCTTTTCGAAGAGTTCAAAAGACTCTCTTTAGATCTTTACAATGAATATCTCATAAATATGGGAAATTCACTTCAACAGGACCCTAAAAGTTTTTGGAATTTTGTCAATTCTAAAAAGAAATGTGATGTTTATCCGTTAAACTTCAAATACAACAATATTGCTTTGAACTGTAACTCTGAAATCTGTGATGCTTTTGCAAGTAATTTTAGTCAGTCTTTCATCGATACTCCCATATCTGTGGATACTGATTTCTTTGATTATCTGCGAAACTGTCCCCAAGTAACTTTCAACAATGTTCTTATCGACTTTGAAAAACTTGTTCATTGTATGTGCCTTCTTAAGGAAGACTATTCTTTTGGTCCGGATGGTATTCCACCCATTGTTTTAAAAATATGTAGGATGGTTTTTGGCCTTGCCTCTACGTAATATTTTTGAATTGTCATTAAAACTAGGAAAATTCCCTAGCATGTGGAAAAGTGCTTACATAACTCCTGTTTTCAAGAAAGGAGACAAGTCTGATATTACAAATTATAGCCTATATCTAAACTGTCTTGCATTCCAAAGCTTTTCGAGCAAGTTGTTTGTGATAATTTAGTCTTCTACACCAAAAATGTCATATGCTTTGAACAGCATGGCTTTATGCAGAAACGTTCAACGGTGACAAACCTTCTTGAATTTTTGCATAAATGTTCAAATTCTGTAGAAAGTGGAAAGGAAGTTGATTGCGTTTACACTGATTTTTCCAAAGCGTTTGATCAACTTTCTCATACTATTATCAAGTTTAAATTGAATTCATATAACTTTCCTTCAGGATTCGTCAAATGGATTTTTTCTTATCTTGATAATAGATCTTACCAAGTAAAGTTCAGAAACTCTTACTCAAAACCTTTCATCGCCAAGTCGGGTGTACCACAAGGTAGGGCCCCTTTCATTTATTTTAGCTATTAATGATGCTCCGTTAAGTGTTCGAAATAGTAAAATTCTTATCTTTGCTGATGATATGAAGATCTTCAAACATATTTCATGTAATGAAGATCGCGTTCAACTGCAAGATGATATTAATAGGTTTGTTGTCTGGTCTCTGGTGTGAATAGAATAATTTAAATCTTAATCCAGGAAAATGTCAGACAATGACAATTTCAAAAAAGCGAAATCCTTCATCATATGATTATGTTATCTCCCAACACATCATACCCCGTGTTTTTAAGGTAAAGGACTTAGGAGTTCTTTTCACATCCAATTTAGATTTTTCAGAACACATTAACAACATCGTCAACAAAGCGAACTCAATGTTAGGATTTATTAAGCGTTGGTCCAAGGAATTTCTTGACCCTAACGTTACCTTTAGCTTGTATAACAGTTTAGTTCGACCCCATCTCGAATATGCATCACAAGTTTGGTCTCCTCATTATGAGATACATATTGAGAGATTTGAATCAGTTCAACGCAATTTTTACACGTTTAGCCTTTAAAGGGATTGACCCCAATAATATCCCTTCTTATGATGATCGACTTACATTTGTCCAGATGCAAAAACTTTGTCAAAGGAGAACAAATAATGATATTGTTTTCCTTGGCGCAGGGTCATAAGTCCACAGGTCATAAGTCCACAATGGACTTATGACCCACTTGGGTGGGTCAAAAGTCCATAAATTCATTATGGACTTCTGACCCACCCAAGTGGGTCAGAAGTCCACAAAAAAGTGAGCCATAAGTCCATAATTAAAGAGAATAAGTGGGTCATAAGTTCACATTTTTTTTTTTTTAGCTAATGCTGTACCTATGTAAGAAAAATTAGGAAAATAGAACTTTTTTCTTTTAAATAATTTATTCGTTTTGTGAAAAATAAACTCTATTACTTCTTTATACATTAAACGTAAATAAATCAACGAATTCAAATACTTTCATACATATGTACGTCCAAAAAGGATAAAATCAATAACAAAATATATAATAACAAAAACATTATTACAAAAAAATTTTGGCAGTGGACTTTACAATTTGTCTGCAAAAGGGGCATAGTGTTTCGTTTTTATATCGTTTGGCTTGGTCTTCGACGTTCTTGAAACAAGTATCACAAATTTTTAAGTGGTTGCACGGTATAAGAAGTGTGTTTCTTTGGTTTTTAAAGCAAATCCCACAGAGCATTTCATTATTTAAGTTTTGGATTTCATTTTGAAACTCGTTTTCACCTTCCTCAATTTCTTCTTCTGAATCATTTTCCATTTCCCATTCGTTATTCAAATTATTTAAATCAGAATTATTAATATAAATGGATGCTAATTGATTTATCAGCTCGGTAAGAGTGATTTTGTTTTTTTCAAATTTCGTAGTCATGGCGTCTATTAACAAATTTCGTCGTTGGAATTTAGATTTTGGGCGTTCGAACATTTGCCATGTCTGACCATCCATTGAAGATGATAAATCGTTCGTGATTAATTGTTCTTCATCCAGAAGCTGATCAATAAAATTGAAGAAATTCCCGTTTTTTGGAAGTACTTTCCCTAATTTGCCATTATATGCCTCTAGCATACTGGTAGTTCTGAAAGTTTTTTTGTATACGGAGAATTGCTTGGAAACATCCTAATAAATAAAAATTTATTACTTAATGTACGTTAAATAATATATAGTTTGCTTACCTGTGAAACCCATTGCTTTCGGAAATACTCCAAAAATTGCTTGAAAATTGCAAAGCCAATTGTGGCTTTCTGAATAATTTCGAATCCTTTCAAGAAGTGCTCTGGTTTCAAAAGAGGAAGGACGTAAAGCTTATTAAAAAGTTTGTATAGATGATTGTCCTTTCGAATGCTTTGCAAAAAATTTGGAATCCGTGAAGCTTTTCTTCTTAAAGCACGGCAGTAGTGAAACCAGCAACCATTGATATCAGCTGCTGGAAAAACTTTCTTGAGCCCGTTTCTTAGAGCTTGCTCAAAATCCAATGTGAATGAGGCGGGACAAAATTTAAATAAATTTGCTTCAATGTACTGTAATGCATGTATGTATGCCTTTTCAGACTTCTTGCTCATGAGCAAAAAGATAAAAGGATACACCTATGGCACAAAGAAGAATATGTATTAATAGAAACCATTTATAATTTTTTGAAAATAACTTAAAATTTTGAAAAACGAAATTTTATGCAAAGTAACTTTCAAAACTTTATTTCGGAAAGCTGAAATTGAGTTTTCAAAAATTGAGTAATATATTTTTGGAAAACTTTTAATAAAGCAATTCAAATTTTTAACTTACATTTTTTTTTTCGAAAAGATTGCAAAGCCCAATTTAAGGCCTTCGAAATAAATTTTTAAAAGTTACTTTGCATTTGCATAAATAACGTTTTTAAAAATTAAATAAAGTAATTTTCGAAAATTCGCGAGCCGAAATTTTTTTTGCCAAACAGAGAAACAGTTTGGGGAGTGAAAATAAAAAAAATTCGCGCGAATTTTTTTTATTTTCACTCCCCAAATTGTTTCTCTGTTTGGCAAAAAAATTTCGGTAAGAGAAATTAATTTATAGAGCAGCACTGCAAAGCGAGCCAAGCGAGCCGAAATTTTTTTTGCCAAACAGAGAAACAATTTGGGGAGTGAAAATAAAAAAAATTCGCGCGAATTTTTTTTATTTTCACTCCCCAAATTGTTTCTCTGTTTGGCAAAAAAAATTTCGGTAAGAGAAATTAATTTATAGAGCAGCACTGCAAAGCGAGCCAAGCGAGCCGAAATTTTTTTTGCCAAACAGAGAAACAATTTGGGGAGTGAAAATAAAAAAAATTCGCGCGAATTTATTTTATTTTCACTCCCCAAATTGTTTCTCTGTTTGGCAAAAAAAATTTCGGCTCGCGAATTTTCGAAAAGTACTTTATTTAATTTTTAAAAACGTTATTTATGTAAAGTAACTTTCAAAACTTTATTTCGGAAAGCTGAAATTGAGTTTTCAAAAATTAAGTAATATATTTTTGGAAAACTTTTAATAAAGCAATTCAAATTCTTAACTAACATTTTTTTTTCGAAAAGATTGCAAAGCCCAATTTAAGGCCTTCGAAATAAATTTTTGAAAGTTACTTTACATAAAACTAAAATTGAGTTTTGAAATTCTTTCGAAAAGATTTCAAATTCGAAAGGAGAGACGTAGAATAAAAAAGCAATACTAAACACTTACATGTTCTGAATGTGCAATATAAACAATTAGCAATTGCTTCCATTCACCTAATGGAAGAATACTAAATGTGCCATCAAGAAAATAATTCCGTTCCGAATCCGGTAACTCTTGTATTTGCTGACACATTGATGTTGCCATGAAAATTGAATAACAGAAATCTGATTCCAAAATCGTGCCTTTGTAAAATGTGTTTTTGTTGTCATATCGCGACAATCCATATCGTTGCTGGACATTTTCATTTAAGAAAATTTCTTTCAGGTCAGCAAACGTTCTTGGAGATTTCGGTAAAGAATTGCTTTTTATTCTGTTTAGAGATCTTTTGACTGTCTTATATTGAATTAATTGCGCTGATTCTGGCATTTTAATTCTTTTTCCATCAAAAATCTCCTTAGAATTAGTTTTCCTTTTTTGTGCACCATCTTTACAATCTTTTTTCACTGCGTTGATAAATTTCATCTTTTTATACATATCTTGTTGGTCAGGATGTGGATGTATAGCATCGGATAAATTAACTATTTTATTATTTTCAGTGTCGAAAATCAAACTTGCTTTACAGGACTTGATATAACATGTATATCTTTCACTGCTTTTATATGTGTATTTTTTCAAAAATAATTGTTTCTCGTTTACTAAATATAACACAACACTATTTTGTCTTAACCCGGTTAAAAACTCGAATTTTATTTCACCGTTTTCCATATTAAACTATATAATTTATATTTTATTGATAATTGATTAAACGGTTTAAATAAGATCCACGTTGTTTAAGAACTTTCGAATGGAAGCAAACAGCTTGAACACATTTTTTCATTTGATTCTTAAAACTGGTTTTATAAAAACAACTTAGACCATTGAAACATCATTCACTCAGCGCGTCACCAATTTTACCGATATAATCTGTTTCTCAAAGAGAGAATATTTTTTGCCTTGCAATATGGGTACTTAATGGTAATGTATACTTTCCATCAAAATTGAAGCTTTGAAATTTGATCCAATTTATTAAAAACGGGTTTCACAATTGGGTGTCTCTTCTCGAAGTTCAAACTTCGTTAACTAAATATTTGGACAAAAAAATGTCTTTAAGTATTGTTTTTAGATGTAAATAAATAATATCCACATCTTTTAAGAACGTTGACCACAACAACACCTTCATGCTACTTAGCTGGGTATTCTATTTTTGTTTACTTTATTGAGTTTTACAAAGAAGAAAAGCAAAATTGAACAAATGAAACTGTACACCATTGTGGACTTCTGGCTCACCTCAGTGGGTCAAAAGTACACAATGAATGGGTCATAAGTCCACAGGAATTTTGTGTGGACTTCTGACCCACTTGGGTGGGTCAGAAGTCCATAATGAATTTATGGACTTTTGACCCACCCAAGTGGGTCATAAGTCCATTGTGGACTTATGACCTGTGGACTTATGACCCTGCGCCGTTTTCCTTCATCAAATTATTACTGGTTGTCAGTGAATGCTCCAGGAATATTCTAAATTCTATCCTCTTTAATTATCGAGGTGGAGATTATGTTTTGCGTTCTCATAGTTTGATTAAAGTTCCTAAACATAGAACAAACTACGGAATGCATGAGCCACTGACAAGAATGAGTAAACTTTTGAATGCGGACGAAAACTTATTTGATTTTCATATCAATAAATACACTTTAAAACAAATTCTTAAGACCAGTGTACCACGTTCTTAAATGTTTTCTGTATTTGTTTGTATTTTGTTTATTATGTAAAATTGTTTGTTATCTATTTATAACTCTTTTTTATTTTTTATTTTTTTACGAACTTGACAAGTGTCTTCTATCACGCGTATTTACTGTTTTTCTTTGTTTTTTGTTACATGTTTTTAATTTTTTTTTTTTTTTTATTTCAAAATTTTTATTTTTGTTTTTTTTATTTCTTGCAATATTTTAATTTAAAACTTTTAAATTACTTTGTTTTTCTATTTATACTGCTTGCATTAAGCAGTCCCAAACTCTTATCTTCCTTAAATTCATATGGCCATCACTTTTTTAATTTATTTATTCCAAATAATTTCTAATTAAGTGCCGATACAATTAACAACCGTAACTGAAATCGTACTCGGTGAAAATGGACCCCAGCTCGCGCGGTATCCTTTAAATTTTGTTTCTTTGAAGAAAATTTCTATCAAATACATTTTATTATTCCTTATCTGAACTCGATCAAATCAAGACGTTTTCTTTTATATTGAGGAGCTATAATAACAAGAACAATAAACAATCATGATGACATGAAGCCAGTGAACGGTATTCATGTTCCTCAGTTGAAAATTTAAAAACGCTTTGAATCATCTCTTTCACATACTCATTATCAAACTTCCGGTCTTCGATCAAAAGGAATGCTACCGAAAGACTGGAAATCAAAATCCCGGATATTGAAATTCCAGAAAAGTTCCTATACTTTCCCACAGTGCTTTTGCAATCGTATCGTTTGTCTGTGAAAAAACCGGTGCCGTGCAATAACGCCGAGCGAAATAACGCCGAATTTTGAAAATCGGCCTTATTTCACTTTGCTAAACTGAAATAACGTTAGCGTTCGGCCTTATTTCAATTCAATTTCGCTCGAATTTTTTATTTTCACACCCCAAATTGTTTCTCTTTTGGGCAAAATTTTTTTCAGCTCGCTTCGCTCGCTATGTTTCACAGTGACAGCTAATCTATTTCTCAGACATTTTTTCATGAAACAAATTTTTTGTTTCACCACTTACTTTTTTTGTCACAAGGAGCTGTATACTAGGCTTAAAGTTGAAAAAGTGCCAGTGAAACCTGAAGAAATCTGGGGTGGAATCGGCTAAATTCAAAAATGATTATCACAATTGTGACAGTCACATGCGACGAAATGAAATTTTCCTTCTGCGTAAGGTTATCACAAAAAAATTATTGATTTTCGAATCACTTGGCCGAACTGACATTTGTATTTTTTTTTGTTTTAATTATAACGTTAGATTTCTTTTTGTTTTTGCTTATTAAAAGCGATGAATTTTTAGATACTTATGTACCCACATGTTGTTTATATAAGTGTATATATGCAAGGGAATATCCGGCTTGCAGGGTCGTTTGTATTTGTGTTTTTTTTTTCTTTATGTGCTTTATTGAATGGTAAGAATTGCAATAAGCAATGCGTTTTTGATAAACAATATTTTTGGTCGTATAAGGTCGGATGGTTAAATAACACGTAATATGGCTAGCGTTGCAGTAGAAACTGTTGATAAAAACGATTAAATTGCTTTGCATCAAATGTAAGCGGGTTTCTACTGCGAGGGTAGTCATATTTAACCATCCGACCTTATTCGGCCAAAAATATTGCTAATCTAAAATAAATAAATAGAGTGGAGCCGATTCCGAACGGCTAAGCTCAGAAGCACTTTTTCATGACACATTGATATTCTCTAAAGTTTTGTCAGTCAGATGAAACGCACCTACAAACTAAGCCACGGGGAGCTAACGCAATGCGTTGAATATAAACTATTCAATAAAACACATACAAAATTAACATTTGTATGGGCACAAAAATATTAATTTTTTTTCTTGATTTCATGAAAACAGAAGCAAATTTTGTATGAAAGTGACTACTAAAAGTCTGTCACAGAAAAAAATCACAAAAATGTGATAGTCACAAATGATAATCACCTAACACAGACAAAATTTGTGATCTGTGATTATCATTTATCACAAATCAACTTAGCCGATTCCACCCCTAGATCTCACAAATCTCAAGTTTTTCGCTCTTTTCTAGTAAAAATGATAGCAAAATCACATAATAACTAGATTTGAGACTGAGATACAATAACCCTTTCCCATAAGACCCAAAGTGAAATAACACCGAATCGGCATTATTTCACTTTCCCATAGTGAAATAAGACCGAATGCTACAATTTGGCGTTATTTCACTTTAGCAAAGTTAAATAAGGCCGAATTTCAGAATTCGGCGTTATTTCGCTCGGCGTTATTGCACGGCACCGAAAAAACCTACATTTTTTCATAAGAATCTTCTCCTTTTCGTCACTCAAAGTTATGAGAAATAAGGAGATCTGGTACCCTTTTCGATTATTCTACTTATTTACTTACTTAACCATCGGGAATGGCCCCTCGCATGCACTCTCCGTCTCCAGTCGCCGAAACCAAGAGCTCTGTCATGCGCAATCACTTGGTCCTTTTACCGTATTTTCGATCTCTCTTGTTGTTTCGATCGATGTGACCACAATGTAGTCGTCTTTTCTTGGCTTTCTGGGCTACATCCACATTTTGGTACAGCTCCCGGTTGAACATTCATCTCTTATCGGGACGAAATCGTCAAGAATTTTTCTTCGAAAGTGTCCAGTATCAATCCATTTTTACTTACCGTCCAGCACTCGGTGCCGCCTTAGAGTAGGACTGGTAAGTCAAAGTTTTGTATAGCAGACACTCTGTCTTTCGAGTGAGGAGTTTTGAACCCAGTTCTTTTTCAGCAGCGCCAGCGGTTCGCTAGAATAAATAATTCTTCTTCGGATCTCCACTAAGGTGTCGTTTGTGGGATTGATGTTTGTTTCAAGGTAGGTGAACTCCTTAACTACCTCGAAACTGCTGCTACCAAGAGTGACGTTTTGTCCTAAGCGGACAGATGTTGCTGTGTTTGTTGATAGCATGTACTTTTTTTTGTCCTCATTAGTGATGGGTCAACTCGGTTTGCTAACTCGGTTTGCCAACTCGATTTGAACGGTCCAACTCGGTTTGCCAACTTGGTTCTCCAACTCGGTTTGAAAATTCGGTTTGCCCACTCGGTTTGCAACTCGGTTTGCAACTAGTGCAACTCGGTTTGCCAACTCGGCTTGCCAATTTGGTTTGAAAATTCGGTTCGCCAACTCGGTTTGAAAATTCGGTTCGCCAAATCGGTTTGCCAATTAGGTTCAGCAACCCGATTCGCCAACTCGGCAATTGATAAATTGCCTCAAGCACAGTTCTCTTGGATCAACCGATGATGTCTGCATAGCCAAGGAGTGGATTTGTTGAAGATAGTGTTTTCCGTGCTCACACCTGCCGTGCGCACTACCTACTCCAGGACTATGCTGAAGAAATCACAAGACAGTGCATCTCCTTGTCTAAACCCTGCGCAGTTTGGAATAACTCATAACGAATTCAGACATTGTCGATGAATCTTGATCCTTACACTTCATTTTCGTCTTTTAATCTTTGAATGTTAAAAAATGTTACTACTCTTTTTGAGCCGGTAACTGAACCGTGTGATCTGAGAACAGATCAGTAAAAATGTAAAAGCTGTTAAAAATAACATTTGCGCTCAGAGATGTATTTCTGCTCAAAAATCAGCAAGCTAACAAAAATGTGCCTCGTTGACTTCAACTACTCACATTGTTACATGAAAATATGTTTACATCAACCTTGAGACAAATATCAGTGACTTTCTTTTTGATGATTACATTTTGAAAACTCTGTTATAATTTCAAGGAAGGTCTTTGTCTTAAAATGTGAACGCGTTTTCTCTTATTCCCAAAATATCATTAGGCTCAGAACATAAAAAGTGCCTTCTTCGATTCTTACATGAAAAATCTGCAGACAGGTAATTGCCTTGCAACAAATTTTACCTTTCCATACCTAAAAAAAATTGAACTAAAAATTTCAATAAGGGGCCAACAATTTCGGTGATAAGAAGCTGTAGCTAATTCGCTACGCTAAGCTACGACCCAGAGTACCTATTTTAAGAAAACATAAACTCGATACAACGTTTAACATTCTTCAGCATTCTCTAAAAGTTAGGGGTTAGGAGCCGATCGATGTTAAGACTAGAAATAATCACTCGTGTTTTCCAATCGGTCATCAAAATCATTGTGCACTTAAGACATCAAAGTTCAATATATTGAATAACTTTTTTGATCAGAGACTTTAAATTCACCTTCTTCCCAATGTCGCTACACCAAAATAGCGCAGCCAATTCTAATTTATCGATTTTAATCAATTAGAGCAACGGAGACGAATAAAGACTGAGCATTTCAGCACGTTACATAATACTCCTTCAATAATTCTAATTTAAAGCAGTTCCACTCAAATCCCTTTAAAACTCATTGAAATTCAACTCGAAGAGCCAACACCTTCCTAAACTTTAAATAAACAAAAACGAAGCAAAAAAAACATCCTTTCACGCTATTGTTTTGCGAAATTTGTCGCGGCGCTGTTGCAGCAATCGCAATGACACTTTTAATTATGGCCGCAATTACTAAACAATTAGTATTGTTGCCAACTGTTGTAGCTATTGTTGGGCATGATATTATGGTCTGTATTCAACACAACATAAACAAAACACAAGCTACAACCACCAGAATTCATTGTTTGTAAAACATTTTGTTAGCTCTTGTTTATTTGCCTTGCATTACACCGTTAAACGTTGACACCAAATAGATGTGTAGGTATGTATTTTTGTCTATGGCACTGCCAGAGACAAAACTACTTACTATGCAGCTTGAATACACGCCTCACAAACAAAAACAAGACCATGTTGCACCGCGTCACACAGGACGCAGTATAAAAAAAAAAAAACAACAACTAGAATGCTAGAATGAGGTTGTCGCACTAAAGCACCTCATTATCCTTTGTGAAATGCCATTGAACATGACAACAACTGAACAACATCAACAAGCGAACAAATAAACACACACATGCAAGTGGAAAAAGCCCACTCTAACCGCCCACACACAAGAAAAACGCCCAAGCCCACCCAACTCTCTTTTGCTCTGTTGAATTTCAGTTTGAGTTTCAGGTGCCATGTTGTAAACACTGTAAAACGGAAAATTGTTTATTTTCCACGCCGCGTGCCGTTATAAAAATACGTACACATAAATATTTATTCCAATGTTTTTTCCATGTGTGCATTATGCATTATTGTTTCGCATCCACAACAAAGGACTCACTTCGCGTAATAACTACCGACACTGGATATAGGCACGGGTGTTGGCGCCTCTGATGTGGCGTCATCTGTATGATGACTGTGACAACTCATGCACAAACGCACACACAAACACAATTCATTCTCAAATTTACACTTGAATTTTATTTTATTAAAAACAAAAACCAACTCAAACATTTATATCTCTCATTTTGCAGTGACTACGTTCGTGCTGTCCGCACTTGTCAGCCATGGAAACAAATTGGACATGGTGCATGTACAGAATTCGACACTGGCCGGAGGTGTTGCCATTGGTTCTGTTTGTAATTTACTAATTGGGCCTCATGGAGCTTTATTAATTGGAATTCTTTCTGGTGTCGTATCGGTGTTCGGATATCGATACTTGTCGGTGAGTGATCATTTTGTATATTCGCACTGTTTTTGTGTGATTCTTTTTACAAAATTAATGTCTTAATAAATTAACGATGAAGATTAATTCCAATGGATTATAAAAACGCTTTAAACTCAGAAATAAAGGGTTTTTCAATAGGAACGCTACAAAAGTAGACCGATAGGGACAGCAAACGACACCATATTTTATCTCGTTCTTTTGACATTTCTCTTCGGTAAGGTTTGCCATCATCATATGTCGTTTTCCATTGGTCTTCCAGAAGCATTCGGAAGAGTCCAGAAGTCTTCTGAAACCGTTCCATTGGACTGACTTTGACAGACGGAATGCTTCTGAGAAGAGCAGATCTCTTCTGTTTTGAAAACAGAAGCGTCCGAAGAATGACACATACACCATAACCCGTTCCATTGGAGGTAGAAGAAGAAACGTCAAAAAAAGACCAATGGAAAACGACAATAGAGTCGAAATTATTAAAATTTACTACCGAAATTCGGAGTCAGTGGTCAACACTTTAAGAGCGCTACGTACAATTTATGGTCGTCATAATCGTCCTGCCAGATCAACAATTGAGCGTCTAGTGGAAAAATTTGAATCCACAGGCTCAGTGCAAAATGTCCCCGTGCCAGTGAAATAAAGAAGTGCCCGTAGTGTCGAGAATATTGCTGCCGCTAGCGCATGAATTGCGGAAGACCCAAATCAGTCTCTCACACGTCGTGTGATCTTGGCTTACATCCTTACAAGATCAAATTGACGCAAGAACTGAAGCCGCTTGATCACCAGAAGCGTCGTATGTTCATGAATTGGGCTGAGCAACAACTTGAAAATGATACGGATTTTCATCGAAAAATCATCTTCAGCGATGAGGCTCATTTCTGGCTGGATGGCTTCGTCAATAAGCAAAATATGCGTTATTGGTCAAGCAGCAGCATGTGCTTCACGAGGCACCATTATCTACATACCGAAAAAATCAATTTTTGGTACGGTTTACATGCTGGTGGTGTCATTGGGCCGTACTTCTTCCGTGATGATCAAGACCGGCACGTTACTGTGAATGGGAATCGCTACCACTCAATGCTAATCGATTATTTTTGGAATTAATTGGATGATATGGACTTGAACTATATGTGGTTTCAACAGGACGGTGCCACATGTTACACAGCGGGTCAAACAATCGAATTATTGAGAACGAAGTTCGATGAGCGCAACTCCAGAAATGGCCCTGTGAATTGGCCGCCTCGTTCATGCGATTTAACGCCGTTAGACTATTTCCTGTGGGGCTACGTCAAATCTATGGTTTATGCCAACAAGCCAGCGACGATTGATGAACTAATATCGAACGTGAAATTGCAGCAGTATCGGCCGATTTATGCTTGAAAACCGTCGAAAATTGGGTTCAGCGTCTGGACTTCTGCAAGCGTGCCCGTGGTGGCCATGCAAAAGAAATCGAGTTCCATACATAATGGCATTGATGTACTTTCACAAGAATAAAGAATTTCATTGATATCCAAAACCGTTTTTGTTTTATTTAAGAAAACTTTTGTAGCGTCCCTATTGAAAAAACCTTTATTTGAAATTTTCTATTGAAATTTCTGAATGCCGGCTGCACATTCAAAAACATTTTCCAAACAAATTATAAACGCCAGGAATTTTGACTAAAAATAACTCTTCTTTAATTCAAAGCTCCTACCTATTGAAGACTTAACTTTTCATCCCTTTGTGTTTCGGATTAGTATTCAGGCATAACAATTAAGTTCTTCCATGTTTCTCTCTGGAATTTCGTATTGAAATAAATATTCAACTATTCAAAGTTTGAAAATTAATTACGAAATAACCATCTCCCATGTTGAAAGCTAAAACCATACCTAGTCGTGTGCCATCTGCTTCCGGTCAATACATTCACAAAGTCTATAAATCAAAAGAATATACTAATACCAGCAAAAACACATACATTAACAATCAATTCCAAAACATATCGGATTGAAACTATTTGGGCAATAAAATATGCAAAATATGAAAAGAGAATGAATGGATTTCTCTATTTGTTTATCATGAACTTCCGTTCGGGATGTGTTGGGGGGGCTTATCAGAAAATTGCAGGTGAATGTTGTTTTTATTGGTTGTAAGAATTTTCGACAAATTCTTTGTTTCCGAATCGAATTACTACATTATACAGGTTGGAAGACTATTGTTGATTTATTGGCTATTGAAATGTGAAGTCGGACTTTAAGTTGGAAACACCAAAAATGAAAATGTAAATTGAAAAAATCATTCAATTTAACATTTGCACAAGTTACAGAATTTGTATTTAGTTTTCTATTATGAAGTACCTATTTAACATGGGGTTTCAATTACCCATCCTCCACTAGCCGAAACCCGTAAACAGTCCATCAGCCAAACCGTCCGTTTAGTTAACACTAGAATCTCATACCAATACAATTCAAATGAATTTCATTTGCTTCCTTACAACATTGTGTCATTACACAAAACATCGTATGGGTAAATGAAATTTCGAGATAAAATTGGTTATTATGCTTCTATGTTGCCGTGTCCGAATCTTGTGTAGTAAGCGTAATACAAAGTGCTGTACTTAGTGTACGGATTCTTTTGGGTAAGCTCTTGTAACTTAAGATGTCCGAAATCAGCTTGATCTAAGCGTATCTCCTTGATCTATATGATTGACTGCTGGGTCGTGTCCGAAATATGAATTCGTGGTTATTCTCCTTCAAACCTACAAAGAGCATCACGAACAGGAGCCCATCATACCGGTAACTGCTCACCGCTTATGCAAAAGGTAAAACCACCTTAGGCTTTAACTTGTTTCTTTCCTCGGTTCACTTCTTCAAAGTACATCGTGTTCACTAGATAGCAACCGCCTTGAACTGAAATCCACTGTCATTGATTCTTTTCTTTGATTCAGACATGACCGATTCCGCACTGCTCATTCTATGCCTGCCTTCTTGCTTCTTCGAAAGAAGAGAGAACTACTAGTTTCTTTGTTCTATCCATATCATCTAAGTGTATTAATGAGGTGGCCTAGGTCCCAAACAACTGGAAAACGTGAAACTGGAGAACTTATAGAAGCCGCAGTGTCCAATGAAAGACTGCAGTGTCCCAAACCAAGATCCTTTACATGCATTGGGAAAGGGTTCTTAAACAGTACAATGTGAGGCAGAAAACTGAAGATCCAACGACTAAGATGGCTGGGTCATGTAGAACGATTAGACTTTTTTTTTACTTTCTACAGTCCTTTGTGAACTTGGGCCTCAACCAACAGTCTCCGCCAACCAGCTCGATACCTAACTAGGTGTCTCCAGTTTTGCACTCCAAGTCGATTGAGGTCCTCTTGCACTTGTGGGAGCCACTTGAGTCGCGGTCTTCCTCTTCTTCTTCGACCCTTGGGAATAGTATCGAAGGCTTTCCGGGCCGGAGCATTGGTGTTCATACACTCTAAATGACCGAGCCATCTGAGTCTTTCGATTTTAAACCTTCTGGCTGGATCCATGTCGTTGCATCTTCTTTTCCATTCCCCATCAATGCACACGGGGCCAAAGATGACCCGAAGAACTTTCCTCTCGAAACAGCCTAAGGCACTTTCATCCGATTTTGTCCGGGTCCATGCTTCTGCACCATACAGCAGGACTGGGATGATGAGTCTGTTGTACAGTTTTACCTTAGTTGCTCGAGAGAGGGCTTTCCCACTCAATTGCTTTCTTAGCCCAAAGAAACAGCGATTAGCAAGAGTTATTCTTCGTCTGATCTCGGCGCTAGTGTTATTGCCCGTGTTTATAGCGGAGCCTAGTCTTTTGTGACGTTCTGCCCGAGCCGCCGGTGTTGGGTGTCCTTCCTCGAAGACAGCATATACTTCGTTTTTCCCTCATTTACCGCTAAACCCGTTTTTGCCGCTTCTGTCTCAATTCTCGCAAAGGTGTCATTGACATCACGCTGTGTTCTTCCCGTTATCATCAGCATACGACAGGTTGAACAGATTTTTGAATGATAGTGCCTGTGGTGTTGACGGAGGAGTTTTGCACTATCTTCGAAAGAACGATGGTAAAGAAATCATAAGATAGTGCATCGCTTTGTCTAACTCCTTTTCTGACGTCGAAAGATGCCGTAAACTCGTTGCCAGCCTAGATGGAGTAGCGTGAGTCCTCCATAGTCATTTTGCACAAACAAACGAGCCAAAACCAGACTTAGCACATAGCTTTATACAGTTCGTCTCCTTAAATGCTGTCATATGCGGCCTCAAAATCGATGAAAAGGTGGTGGGCATCGATTTGGAGTTCAAAGGTTTTTTTTCAGGATCTGCCAAAAAGTGAAAATTCGGTCGATGTTTGACTTTTCTGGCCTGAAGCCCCATTGATAAGGATCAATCGAACAAAAGGCTTCAGACGTTCACATCTTACGATCTTAAGTAGGCTGATTTCTCTGTAGTTGGCGCAATGTAGAAAATCTCCTCTTCGAAAACAGTGCTGGGGTTCCTTTCATTGGGCAAGCATTCTTCCGACAATACCTTACAGACGATTTTGTGAATTTTCATGTCTAGTCTAGCACATCTCCTGCTGGTTTGAACAGCTCGGCAGCTGGCCCATCTGCTCCAGCGAGTTTGTTAGATTTCAGCCATGATACTGCGTGATATTGCCGTTTTTACTTCTGCAAGCTCGAGTTTACAGAATCTTTGGCTATCATGGTGTCCAATGAAACGCTCCTGTCTGATGGTGGGATTTTGTTCGTCGTAGCCGTTATACAGTCTTCAGAAGTACTCTGTCCAAATCCCCAGCATTGACCGTGATTCTACTATGATGTTTCCTTGTATATCTCTGCAGGCATCGGTTCTTGCTCGGTGACCTTGAGCCAGCTGTTTTACCTTCCGGTAAAACCTCCGAACTTTATTCCTGCTGTTGGCTCTCTCAACATATTTAATCTAACGCTTCCCATGCTCCATCATTTTTCTCCTGAGAAGCCGGCGGCCTTCCTCTCTCTCTTTGCTCACGAGCAGCTTTAGTCCTTCTATGCAACGCAACTTTGTATGCCTCCTGCTTCGCTGCATGCGCCTGCCTACAGTCTTCGTAAAACCAGGGGTTGCGCGTTGCTGACTGCGTGAAAACCAGCACATTAGAAGCGCCGCGAGTTTTATTTGTCGAATCCGAGCTCCAAGAAATTCAAAAAAAATCACAACTTTATTTTATTTTATGTTTTTCTTTATTTTTCAAACTTTCGTTTCTGCTATCAAAATTAGAATGAATTAAATATCTATGACAATATTAATAAGAAAATGAAAATGATGATTGATGGAAATAGATTGTGAAAAGTAGTTTAAGTTAAAGTGTTTTTACATATAACTAACAGCAACAGTTCTGTAGCATCAGCTTGGCTTGTGTTTTGATACATAGCAACAGTTCTGGTGCACAAGCTTGTATGCAAGATACAAAACTGTTGGAACATGACTCCTCCCGCCGATGTATGGACAGAATGCGCTCAATGCGTGTGAATGTACATATATTTGTATGGTTCGTTTAAATTTGAGTATTCCAAACATAACATTACATACATTTAGTTATTTTATTTTGAATTTTCATATAATTGTTTACTGTGGCGTATACGTACTATTTTTTTTTTTTTTTTTTTTTTTTTTTTTACATTTTCTTTTTCTTATATTCTACATAAATACTTCTTATTATGTGTTTTTTTTTTTTTTTATATTTAAAATAAATAACTGCATTTGAAAATATGTTCAGATATTAAATTAAAGTAGGAGAGGTTCAGTAGAGTGTACACAATTTTATGTTTAGTTGGGCTCATAACTTAGTTTCCTTCTTGGTTCATATTTCTCTTTCTTTTTGAATAGTCTCTCCCAGTTAGTTTTCTATCAAAGTGTATGTTACCTAAGGAATGTTGATATTTATATTTCCTTTTAATTATATGTCTATCACGCTTGACGCCAGTTTGGTCTTTAAAATATGTTTTACCCTTTTCTTTAACGTCTTTTATTATATATCTTGGTAGATGTTTAATGTTGTGAAAACCTAAATTTTTAACTAGTTCCTTATCCTTGTAATCAACACTTTTGTCGCGAATTTCATTTATTTTATTTATTTGTTTTTCTTTCTTGTCAAACATACGATTTTTAAGGTCTTTCCATTCCGACTCCGTTAACGAACTATGTAAGAGGTCATTCGGTTTATATTTAGTTACTGAATGTATTGTGTCATTGTATAATTGAACTGCTTTGTAAACCAATTGACTATCATCTATGTCCTTATTGTCTTTGTTTAATTTGAGAAGACGCATGTGTTCGTTGAGCGTTAGGTGGAATCGTTCTATAACCGCGTTACCTGTATGGGTATTTGGAGATGTAAAGTGAAAGGCTATTTTTTCACCATTAAGGAAATTCTTTATAAAAGCAGTGTTGAATTCATTGTCTGCCACGATCTTCAAAGGTTTTCCTAAATTTGCGAACCTTTGCCTCAGTTTCTCGACTATAGTAACGGAATTTCTGTCTGTTAGCTCATGGATTGAGACATGTTTCGTAAGTTTATCTATACATGTCAAGAACATGTTATTTTTGTTGTAAAACCAGATATCGATGTGAATTATCTCATTTGGATTATTGGGGGTTTCGGAAATCATAAGCATTGGTTTCAATGGATTTCTATCGTATTTGCACATATTGCACAAAATACAGTTGTTTATATATTTATGGACCTCAAGTCTTAAATTTGGATAGTAGTATACATTTTTTAACTCCAAGTATGTTTCTTCTATTCCGCGATGATTTTTTTCTTGATGAGTTTTCTCTATAATTTCAAGCAAAGTGTCTTTGCTCGTTATATCACTCACAAATTTTGTGCATCGCAGAATTTTCATACAGGGCGAGTTCGAGAAATACTTTACTATTGTTTCTTGAAATTTTATAAATATATCGTCATCTTTACAGAAGACCCCGATCGTTCCCTTGATAGGCAAAAGGCCTTTCAGAATATTCAAGACATATTCTTCATTGTATATTGGAAAGCTTATAATCGACCTTCTTTTCGTCCTGAACATTAATTTAGTTTTGCTCGATTTTGCATTAGTTTTTTCAATAATTAACTGGTGTTTATAAATATTAACTGGGTTCTCTGTAATAGATATGTGGTCATTCAAATTTTCAATTCCGCTATGTATTGTTGCTATATCTGACCTTACATCATCCTGAATTTGCTCCATGACATTTGTTTCGAAACGACTAAGAAAATCGGCAACAATATTTTCTCTACCTTTTATGTAATCTATGTCGAAATCATACTCGTTTAATCTAATTTTCCAGCGTTGCAACTTGGAATTGGGTTCTTTTAAGGAACTAAGCCAAATCAATGGTCGATGGTCAGTGAGAATTCTAAATTTACGCCCAAACAAGTATGGTCTGAAATATTTGGTAGCCCATACTATCGCTAAGAGTTCTTTTTCGATCGTGCTGTAATTTGCTTCGTGACGATTTAAAGTGCGAGAGGCAAACGCTATAGGACGTTGATTCTGCGAAAGAACAGCGCCTAAAGCCCCTTTACTGGCGTCTGTTGTTAGGGTAAATAGTTGTGTAAAGTTTGGATACGCCAAGACTGTACAAGTACATATAAGAGCTTTAAGTTTATTAAAGGACTCAATATATTGTCTGTCTTTAATATTTATCTTAGAACCTTTTTTTAGACAGTTTGTCATTGGAAGGGCTACTTTTGAGTAGTCCTTAATGAACTTCCTATAAAAACCTGTTACTCCAAGAAAGGACTTTATTTGTTTTGCTGTATGAGGTAGTTCAATCTTTTTTATGACTTCGATTTTGTTTGGATTCGGTTTTATACCATCGCTTGAAATTATATGTCCTAAATATTCAGTTTCACGCTTGAAAAAATTGCATTTGTCAACTTGTACCTTAAGATTAAACTTTTGAAGGCGTTTGAAAATTTTATCGAGAGAATCTATGTGTTCTTGTAAGGAAGTCGAAAATATCAATATGTCGTCCAAATACACCACACAAATTTTATTTATGTAGTCGGACAGGACTTCGTTCATCATACGTTGAAATGATGAAGGAGCATTTTTCAAACCAAACGGCATTCGAGTAAACTCGTAGTGTCCGTGAGCGGTTGAAAATGCTGTTTTGTGCCTGTCTTCCTTATCTAACGGAATTTGGTGGAAGCCTTTCGCAAGGTCGAGGGTTGAGAAATACAGTGCGTTTCCTAATTTTGAAAATATATCCTCAATATTGGGTATTGGGAACCTGTCTTCTATTGTGACTTCGTTTAATTTTCGGAAGTCAATCACGATGCGCCATTTTTTTAGACCGGAATTATCAGGTTTTTTTTCGACAACCCAAATCGGTGCATTATATGGGCTTTTCGATTTTACAATGATACCAGATCTTAGCATTTCGGAAATCTGTTTTTCAACCTCATCCTTGTGTGCCTCCGGATACCTATATGCTTTCGAAAATATAGGGATATCGTTTTTTGTTGGAATTTTATGATTATACGCTAAAACGCATGACAAATTTTCGCCTTCCATATAAAAAACTTTACTAAACTTACGGATTAGTGTGGTTAGATATTTAATTTCTTCCGGGTTTCTGTTATCGATCTGAAGTTTATTTATAATACTTTCAATATCGGGTTCAACAAAATTAATGTCTATTACGCCTTTACTTAATGTATTAATATCTGTTTCAGAGAGTTGAATTGTAGAGTGACTAAAAATTAACGGTAAGATAGCATTTTTCGTAATGAGCTTTGAGTTTTCAAAATCAATTTTTGCTTGTAATGGCTTTAAAACATTACAACCGATAATGCCATCGAAATCACCATTTAACTTAACTTCCAACATTTCGATTGTAGTAAGCGGTCTGTTAAACTCCTCGAATAAGGGAATAGTTATTTTCGAGTTTACAGACAAATTTCCGTTCACAGACTTAAGTGTGACTAGATTTGTTAGTTCCGTTTTGAAGGACTGTTTAAAAAGACCTTTTTGAATAAGTGATGTACTGGCTCCGGAATCAATAAGCAACTTAATTGGTATGGGATCATTTCTAACAATTATACAGGGAAGTGTTCTGAGGTGGCTAACTGAAAATTTTGGTATTGTACATCATTGTGATCTTGATGTGTGTCTGTTCGATTGGGATTATTTTCGGCTTGCAAATAATCAATGTCCATACAGTTGTTATGATTATTTAAATTACCTGAATTTTGATAAGATCGTGTATTTGTCGAATTTCGATTGGTTTGTTGAAAACCAGTAGCATTATAAGAGTTTCTTAAATATCCTGAATTATTCCTTCTATTTCTGTGTTGAGAATTATTTGTGTAATGCGAATTCAAGTGTTGCGATTGAGAGTTATTTGGGCTATAATTTTCGAAATTTCTGCGCGAATTTCCTGAAAAAGTATTTTGCCTATTGTGTGCAAACTGTGATGGAATGTTTTGTTGAGAGGTTCCTGTATAATTTGGAGTCTGTGTAAAATTTCTATTTGGATGAAACGTTCTATTATGTGGACCATTGTCATTTTGACTAAAATTGTCTGTATCAATCAGAATGTTCCTAGCTTCCATTAAAGTGGGAGGATTCCTTGCCTGAAGAATAAGTTTAGCGTGACTAGGCAATTTGCTTATAAAAAGTTTAAGAGTTATCTCTTCATTTTGATTGGGGTTAAACCAAGAAGGAGTTGCAGTTGAAAGGTTTGTTTTTATATTTAATTTTGTAAGAAGACTTACGCATTCATCAAAAAGTACCTGCACTGAACCTCGAAATTTGAGTAATTTGATTTGATTAGTTATGTTTTCTACGCTTTCTTTTATAGAACAATTTAATAATAAAATATTTCTTATGTCTTTCCAATTCATAGGATTATTATTATTTATTAAAATTAAATTAGCTGGTCCCTTTATTTTTTGCCTTATTTTTAAATCAAGAAGTTGTTGAGATATAATATTTAATCCTACTATATGTGTATGTAAGCATTCCACATGTCTTATAAATAGTTCAAGTTCCTCCGGTTGCCCAGTATATTCCGGTAAATCATTAATTAGATTCAGGACTTCTAAATTTGCCATACCTCTTGTTTGCTGCCTTTCGTGTACTTGAGTTTGAATGAATTTGCTTCTGGCTCCAGTATAATAATGTTTTATTTTTCTTAATTCTTTTGTAACGTAGAAATAGACCACAATATTCACTGCTTGTTATCCACTTCAAATATCATGTACATTATAACAATATCATTTCAGTTTATAATAATCATATGCAAGAATGTAGTTTAAAGTTTTGTTATTTAGTTTATTTAGATACTTCTTTTTTGTGGATCAAATTATTATTATTTTTTTTTTTTTATTGTGTCTTTTTGATATACACTAAGGAATAGTCAGTTTTCAGGGAATATGCATCGGAAAACTTTTTTGAATTATTAAATGATAATCAATGAATGAAAACGAAGAAATTGAGAAGAAAAACAAAATTTGATTTGGTGTTTCACTTTTTTTTTCTTTAGCCGACTGCGCCAGTTTTATTTGTCGAATCCGAGCTCCAAGAAATTCAAAAAAAATCACAACTTTATTTTATTTTATGTTTTTCTTTATTTTTCAAACTTTCGTTTCTGCTATCAAAATTAGAATGAATTAAATATCTATGACAATATTAATAAGAAAAATGAAAATGATGATTGATGGAAATAGATTGTGAAAAGTAGTTTAAGTTAAAGTGTTTTTACATATAACTAACAGCAACAGTTCTGTAGCATCAGCTTGGCTTGTGTTTTGATACATAGCAACAGTTCTGGTGCACAAGCTTGTATGCAAGATACAAAACTGTTGGAACATGACTCGCGGCGGAACGAACAGATAAAATAGTATTCAAACCGGTAAAATTCGATTTGTAGAGCGAAGGATGAGGAGAGATCAGGGGGTCGAGATCGAAGTGAGGCACAAAGTCAAAAAAATGAAAAAAGCCACGAGTGATATGTTTATAATATTTTATTTTAAAAATTTCGGAGGACTGTTAAATGGTATTGAATTCGATTAGAGGCTTATGCGATAAGCCGAGCTAATCTCTTCCAATTTCAATACGGCAAAACGCAAAACTACTTCTTAAATTTAAACTAACTAGAGGCTTATGTGATAAGCCGAACTAGCTGCATCAAATCTAAAACAGAAGTGAATAAATTTACAAATTGATCTTTCTTTTATACTCTTTACGTTTGAATTTGTTACATTAAAGTGTTACGTTGAATTATCGTTACGTTACATTGTTTGACATAAATTGCAAAGTTAACGTTATTTCTTTAGTAACCGGAGTTACAGATTAGCAAAATAAAAGTAAATTGAAAAGAAAAATGTGTGTATGATAAAAATAAATTGTGTTTGTTATAGATTTTAAACATGCAAAATTATATTTCGCAATCATGTAATTCTCATTCTGTTCTTTTGGAAACTACCAAGGGGATTATTCAGGCCAATTCGTTGAAACCTATTAGTTGAACTGAAGCTTGTTTCGAACCCTCGTCTTAGCAGCTTTCTCATCAGCATCAGCTTAAAAAGGGCATCTCAATATAAGGTTTTTCATAGCAAAAAACAGACATTCTATACAAAAAAGATTTCTGAGTTAAATATGATTCATATACGTTGCAATCTATGTATCAAATGTGATTCATAAATCCTTATATTGATGTTTTACTTCCGGTTTTTTGTTGAAAGTGTTAATTTAGGGTGAATAAAATCTCTAAAATTAATTTTACCTGTCATCTTGACATTGACTTAAGAAAAATTATTGAAAATCCCCACGGACCCATGGTGACATCAAAACTGAATATTCACCCGCTACTGTGCACAAATTTACTATTCAAACATAACCTCTTCATTTTAAAGGGAGGTATATCTACTAAAAGGAAATAAATTACTTGAAATTGATTCACTAACCACCCAACCCCTCATTATTCAACACTATGGAGAGCAAAAAATGGTAACGATTTAATCCCTTGCAGCATCAGTATGCATAACATCAGTAACGCCTCAATATTGACAAATTATACTTTCCAATTGGCACAAATACACAAGAAGTTTGTACTATAAAAAAAAAGCAGAAAAGAAAACACAACCATTCAAACTCACATTTCACATAAACCTACTTACCTTTAGATTTATACGAATGTATGCAAATCTGGTATTAATTTCTCTTGCTCGACACACAAAATTCACTCAACCACATAAAAGAAACGAGCTTGTAAAGTGCTCGTAATCGGAGCACACTGTACAAATTTGTCCTCATCGTATGCTTACAAGACCGTCGTCACACGACACGCTGCTGTCATACAAAAGGAGAAAGCGTACCGTCCACCCACACACATGATACACAAAACTTGCAGGCACACACACATAATACATATGTATGGAAAGTGTAAGCCATATCCTGTGAGACAAATTTGCATTTTAAAATATCCAGATTTATATATTATTCAGAATTATCGCCCCGTTCTTGTGTTCATTTAAATGGGAGTAAGTCTATGAGTGTATGCTCTGAGGATGACTTCGCCATATTATATCCTGCTGCCATCTACATCAGTCATAAATTTTGAATTACACATGAGCTTCGAGGCATATTCGTTCGTACCTACATCACCATCAACATCAGGACAGGAATGTAGAATATAGTTTTTTTTTTCGAAAGTGCCTTCCAGATATATCCTACACTGCTTTGTATAATGGATGGATGAGAGTCAGGTTACTTATAGTCCTTCTGTCTTACTTGTACATCGTTTATAGAGTCAACTCAACAAACTAAAGCTGGGACTTTGCCTGCTTGAACAGAGAGCGCACTGGCCGCGCCGCGCGCCGATTCAAATAGAAATTACATGAAACATTTATTTAATTTGAGATTCTAAATTGCTCCCCAAATGAACACACATAGTGGAGTCTAAGTATTCTGTTCTCTGTTTATATGGCCTCAAAGGACATGCAATGAAAAAAAGTCCATAATGCTGCTTCAAGCTGAGGGCTGCACCAGGAGGGTGTTTTGCATTTTTTTGCGGTGTGTTGTAAGACAAGTACTTTTTAGCATCAATGGAACATTATTTTTAAAATAAGAGGGGAGCTCAATTTGTGTATTTTCGTCATTCCATTTAAAACGGTCGTTTGAGTGTGTGTTGAGATAAATGTTGATTCAAGTCGACCAAAACTTTTTCTAGGCCTAATTGGTTGTTTTTCTTTCAACCCAAAACCTGCACCAAACAGTAACTTTATTTGGAGGCATTGGAACCTCTTGAATCTCGCGGTAATTAGTGTTAATTTTGCACCCATTCTTCCAAAACTGGGCCTCATCGTTAAAGATAACTTTTTCGACCAAAATTGGGATCAAACTGCTCCAAAACCTAATTAGCTAACACAGGACGCTGCGTATGGTCGTATGGTTTCAGTGGAATTCACCATGTTGTAGTCTGCGACAGGCAAAGTTGTTGTAATCGAATTGTCTGCCTTCTATTTCTGTTGCACACTTTCACTAACAGCGGCGATGTTTTTGACAGATCTTGCGTTTCCTTCGGGTGTTGGGTGATTGTTAAATGAGCCGGTGGACACGAATTTGACCACCAAGCGTTGAATAGTCGACTTGGAAGGACGACCATGTACCAAAGAGCGCATCGTTGCTACTTGAGAACATAAATTTTGCTAATAAAGTTTTATCATTTATACACGTGTCGGTTGATGCTGTTACTTGCTATGATGATTATGTCTTAAGTGACTGATGATAAAAGACGATATTGATAGGAAGTAGAAGAAACTATATGGCCACCACGATCTGTCAACATCAACTCGTACCAGTTGAGAACTTCATTCTTACTAAGGCTATCTTCGAATTCCACGATCTGTTGCTATATTTTCACGTTCCCTTTTTTCTGAAAAGTTTGACCTTTTCTGTATTTCACTAAGATCATTTTTCGTCGAATCTCCACTAAGGTGTGTCGTTTGTGGGATTGATGTTTGTTCCAAAATAGGTGAGTTCCTTAACTACGTCAAAATTGCTGCTACCAACAGTGTCGTTTTGTCCTATGCGTTGAACAGATGTTGCTTTGTTTGTTGATAGCATGTGCTTTGTTTTGTCCTCATTCTCTTCAATATCAATGGACTATACTTGTTTTTCAATCGCTGTGAAGGCTCCAAGCCCCAAGCACAAGTCTTTGGGAGCGACCGATGATTGCCTATGTCGCCCGCATAGCCCAGGAGCTGGGTGTATTTGGTGATAGTGTTTTCCGTGCTCACACCTGCCTTGCGCAAAATCTGCTCCAGGACTATTTTGAAAAAGCCACATGGCAGCGCATCTCCTTTTCTAAGCCCTGCACATGTTTGAAAAACTCGGATGAGCTGTTACCCATTTACACACTTCACTGCGTACTGTTTAGCGTCATGCAGCACAGCTGGATCAGTTTGTTCGGGATCCCGAATTCAGACATCGCCCTCATAAGCTCTTGGCGGTGGATGCTACCATAAGCAGGTTTGAAGTCGCATTCAGCAGCTGTTGGAAGAGCTGCTTGAAAACATCTACGATTCCCTGTGTTTCGGTGACTAGGTTTTCTTCACTGTTTTGAAGAGCCCATGTCCTGGTTGTGAAACCAGAAGCTAATTGCTTCGACCTTTTAAAAAAACGTCGGGTGCTGTACTTCCCCCGAGACTCTTCTAGATCGTTGAGCTGAGATACTGCGGATGCTCTTTTCTTTCTCCGCAGGGTCTTTTTCTCATTCTTACTTTTTGTTCGGTACTCCTCTCTTGCGGCTCTTGTTTTGGGTTCCAGCATCTGCAAACGTACATTTTCCGTCTTTCTTTTCAATAAAGCGCATTCATCATCATACTACGGGTTCTTTAAATTGTTGTTGTTGACATCTGTGGTACTCGGGAGGACAGCGGAGAGTCGCTCACTCAGGCGCTCGCTGTAGTCTATGGCATTGTGGTTTAACCAACCAGAGATTGCCAGATTGCTTTGTAGATCTTTCGTCCTGGAAACCTAGAGCTACTTATCACCGTATAACGAGCTGAAGCAAAGTCAATTAATCGGAAGCCATTATCTGTTGTAACTAAGTGAAGGTTGTGCTTTCCAACTAATCCGTCAAAGATATCTTCCTTTCCGATTTTTGCAATCTCCGAGGACGATTTTGACGTCGTACTCTGGACAGGCTCTGTAGGCTCTATCCAGGAGGTCGTAAAAATCATCTTTGCTAGATTCCACAGCATCATCGGTAGGGGCGTGAGCACGTATGAGATTGATGTTTTGTAATGTGGCCTTGATGCGGATTACAGCCAGGCGACAACATATTGGCTTAAAATCCATGACTTTCGATCTAAGCAGATTTCCCACGACATATCCGCATCCAAATTTGTGCATTCTTTGATGACAGCTGTAATAAATGTCGCAATTATCCATCGTATTTCCTGAATCACTGTAATGTCTGCCTGATGCTGCGTGGGAACTAAATCAAGTTTTTGAGTTGAACCTGAATGTAGAATGTTCTTACATTCCAGGTACAATCTCTCAGTGCGTCATTTCGACGTTCCGGGTATAGAGGGGGGTCATTTTTCAAGTATCTGCCTACTTCCCTAATAACGTTCATGTTTTTTTTTACTGTGGAGGAGTTTTTAGCCCCTCGCACGAACCTCCAAATTTGTAGAGCCGTTGTTTAAGTGCTTTTGTTTCTCCATTTTGCACTCGCGCTTACAAGTTTCGCAAGGTATATCTAATGATATAACCAGTACCTACCCGATGGTTACCGCTTGGAGATAAAGTACAAAAAGATACAGCATACACCCCTTCCTTCCTTCCCAAGCATAGACCTTTAAATCGTCTATGGCAGTTTCAATCTTCATCTTTCTCTTCCACGGGCCACACTCTTTTTTCAAAAACAGACATTTTAGGATACACCAAATGGTGAGAATCATGGAGAACAAAGCA
The DNA here is from genome assembly GCA_920937365.1 of Sphaerophoria rueppellii. Classification (NCBI taxonomy): domain Eukaryota; kingdom Metazoa; phylum Arthropoda; class Insecta; order Diptera; family Syrphidae; genus Sphaerophoria; species Sphaerophoria rueppellii. The sequence goes on along the minus strand of CAKKXW010000240.1, from coordinate 8,316 downwards.
GTGGGTTTGCAACATGTTGCATCGTTTGCAGGCTTTCGGGATTCACCGCCCTCTGAGAAGAGAGAGAGTCTGTGCTAATTTTCCGGCTATTCGTATATTTTGCTAGGTGACTAACCCTTCCACCAACATGACTTGTTGCTGTAAGTTCGGCTTAAAACAAATTGTAAAACTCTTCGGGAAGAGCATGTATAACTTTCAAGAGCAAACATAGTTTGTCATCTAAAACTGCATCTCCACGTAGTTTTTTAGAGTCGTCATACATATTTAGGTCCTCCCAGTTCTTCACCAAATGCTTATGAACTGTTAAAGTACGTGTTTTGGCTTTTCGGACATGTCCTGTTATCCTTTCATGCATTTATTTCAGGGTTACTTGTTTTTGATGAACCATTCCTTCTCCTAGTGATTTTAAAACAGTGTGAAACTTTCTTGGAACCAAACCTAATAAATATTGTTCACATCTCCCTTAAACAAGCTCATAGGAAAAGAAATCATTTCGCTCTTTTCATCTCCTGTTCAAACCCAAATTCAAATCCCTTCAATTTATCTGGATCCCAAGGCATTAACTAACAATGAATTGAAAGCTAATGATCTATTGAATTCATACACAATCCTCCCTTTAACGTCAGAACAGATAAAAATAAGAAAAAAAAACTCCATTGCTTTTAAATTTTTTGTAATTAGCTTAATCCTTCTTTCACATCGTGTCGATTTCTCTTTCAAAAGCCATTCCTCACCGAAAATGTACGTCTGCACGATACTTGTGGCGTTCACAATCTACACGGCATGCCGGCACTGCTATCCGCCTTCGCTTCAGCCATTTATGCTTGTCTGGTAACACAAGATGCGTACAAGGATTCCATGGTGGAGATATTTCCAGCAATGATGGCTGCTGATTCAATTGAATTGAATAAGAATTCAAGTCTAATACTTGGAGTAAGTTCAGAAACAAAACTAAAATTATTCTTTTCATCCTAAATGTTTTTTTTTTTTTTATTTTTGAAAAAAGGGTTACGGAAGGACTTCGCTTAGACAAGGAGGTTTTCAGTTGTTTGGAATTTTACTGACCGTTTTGATGGCTATCGTTGGAGGAATGGTAACTGGTGAGTTGGAGTTTTGGATGCTTGTTTGTTCATCTTGTGATTTTAATGAGATTTGTTTTGTTTTTGAAGGTGCCCTTATGAAGGCAGTGAGTATGAAGAAACTCGATAAGGAACAACATCATCTCGATGAAGTCTATTGGGAAGTGCCAGACATCAAGGAGCAATAGTAAACATCCTATTTAAATGATAATTGATTTTAAACATTAAAATTTTATTTTAAGAAAACTTTAAAAGTGTATTTGAAAATTTGTTTATGCATGCTTCGTGATGATTGATTATGGAACTCAAAAAGTATTATTCAGGAGATTGAGGATTTAGAGGCAATACGAAAGAACGAAATAAAGCTACTTTCGACGAAATTGAGAGCAACATTGTGGAAGCGAGCGAAAGTTGCAGCTGCCTCTGTTGATATGTAAATTAGGAATAAATAAATATTTTTGTATTTTATTATTTTATGAAAAAAATAAATAAATAAAGACACCGGTTATTTAATTTATTTAACCTCATTGCGATGATGACCATAAGGAACTAAATTTGCAAATTTTCAACGAACTTGATACCTCAAGACCAAAGCTGTGGAAGTATTCAAGAGTGAGCAATTTCTAAAATGATAAAAAAACACAAACGACGAGATCAATTAAAATTATTGCTGATGTTCCACAAGAGTGTATTTTGAGTCCAATATTTTTTACATTTTTATCGTCGGTGCACTCATGTCAAAGTGCTTTTCTATGTGGACAATTTGGTGATGCTTTCTATTCCAAATTAAAAGAAACTTAAAATTGGAATTTGTTAATACTTTGAAAAGGAAAGTTCTTGTGCTTGAAGCTCGTTATTATGTATGTCGCCAAAAGTCAGTTAACGCTAAATTTATGCGGCGGAATATGATATCATTCAGAGAATTATGATTTATCATTCGGCGTCCTTGTCAAAAGACTACTTTGTTAACAAAAAGTTCAAGAGGATCGACTTACAAAGTTATACGTTATAATTCACGCGAATCTTAAACTATAACTTTGTATGAAAAAAGCAATCGACGTGCCCCCCTGCCGCAGAAAAAACACTTGGAATAATTTGAACGAAGAATTATTTTACTCCGTTCTCTCTGATTCTCAGCATTTTAGTTATCCTAATTTTTTTGTTTTTCGAAAAGGTGAGGCCTTATTCAGGAATTTCAGAAAAATTGAAAAAGTAAACAAAAAAGTAATTCTCGTAACTTTTAGTGACGAAAAACTATAGATTCTCATGAAAAAATGTAGGATCTTTTGAGAGAAAATTTCATGCTGGCCAAACTACTATGGGAAAGTGATTTGGGGGGTTATAGCTTGCGGAATTATGGTTTGTGAGATTTCGACCCCAGTCTCACTCATCTGCCTTTTCCAGTTACCTCCTCGGTGATTTTATCGCAAAGCTGGGAAAAGTGGACACCTTTGGTGGAACAGTCGGAAAGCACAGCCTGCAAGACACCGTTTCCGACAACGGATTCAGACTGATCGATTTTATTGCGGGGCGAAATGTTGTGGTAGCAAGCACATCTCCCCACATCTCAACGTCTGTAAAGGTACATGGAGATCTCCAGATCAATGAACCGTCAACCAGATTGATCACATTCTGATCGACGGACAGCACTTTTCCAGCATACTAGATGTTCCAATTTTCCGAGGAGATAACATCGACTCGGACCACTACCTCGTCGTAGGCCCTTCCCTAGTGCTACAAATATCCCGACAACGGCCAAACTAAGGAAATCCAAGAAGATTGCCAGATCCTTCTGTGAGTGTCAAATAACCTCTTAAGAAAACCTAGTCCTATCAGGTATCAAATACCAGTGGCAAAATTGCCAGAAAGCAGTTAAAGATGCTTCTAATGTGCTGAGTTTCACATACAGCCACCAAAACGAAACCCCTGGTTTGACGAAGAATGCAGGCAAGCCCATGCAGAAAAGCAATAGACGTACAAAGCTGAACTGCATAGAAGCACAAGAGCTGCTCGTGAGTTCTACGAGCAAAAGAGGAGAGAGGAACGCCGGCTTCTCAGAAGAAAAAAGAGAAAGCATGAGGAGCGTCAGAACGAGGATTGCAACAGCAGGAATAAAGTTCGGAGGTTTTATCAGAAGGTTAAACAGCTGGCTGGAGATCATCGCGTAAGAACCGATGCCTGCAGAGATAAACAAGAGAACATCATAGTAGAATCGCAGTCAATGATGGGGATTTGGAAAGACCACTTCTGTAGACTGTATGTATAAAGGTGACAACAAAAAAAACCGCCGTCAGACAGGAGCCTTTCATGGGACACGATTATAGCCAACAATTCCGTGAACCCGAGCTAGAAGAAGTGAAAACCGCAATATCACGGCTGAAATCCAACAAAGCCGCTGGAGCAGATGGACTAGCTGCTGAGTTGTTCAAAGCAGCCGGCGACGAGCTAGATAGGAGCGTGCACCAAATCATCTTTAATGTATGGTCAGAGGAATGCATGCCCGAGGAATGGAATCTCAGCATTGTTTGCCCGACCCTGAAAAAGGGAGATCCTCTAAAATGCGCCAACTACAGAGGAATAAGTCTACTTAACATCGCCTATAATATCCTTTCATATCTGACCGTCTGAAGCCTTCCGTCAACAATCTGTTTCGTCCTTCTGAATGTGGCTTAGGACCAGGAGAGTCAACCATCGACCAAATTTTCACTTTGCGGCAGATCCTGGAAAAAAACCTATGAACTCCAAATCGGCTCCGTATGACAGCATCTACAGAGACGAACTGCATAAAGCTATGTCTAGTTTTGGCATCCCTGCCAAGCTCGTTCGCTTGTGCAGGATGACGATCGAGAACTCACGCTGCTCCATCAAGGTTGGCATCAACTAGCTTAGGGAATCTTTCGACGTCAAAAAAGGATTCAGACAAGGCGATGCACTGTCGTGCGATTTATTTAACATCGTTCTTGAGGAAGAAAGTACAGAACGCCACCGTCAACACCAAACGCACTTCATCCAAAGATCTGTTCAACTTCCCGCGTACGCCGATGATATTGATATTATAATGGGAAGAACACAGCGTTATGTCAATGGCGCCTTTGTGAGAATTGAGACAGAAGCGGAAAAAATGGGTTAAGCGGTAAATGAAGGAAAAACGAAGTATATGCTGTCTTAGAGGAAGGACACCCAACACCGACGGCTCGGATAGAACGTCACAATAGGTGCATACAACTTTGAGGTAGTAGAGGAGTTTGTCTACCTAGGCTCCGCTATAAACACGGGCAATAACACCAGCGCCGAGATCAGACGAAGAATAACTCTTGCTAACCGCTGTTTCTTTGGGCTAAGAAAGCAATTGAATGGAAAAGCCCTCTCTCTCGATCAACTGAGGTAAAACTGTACAACACACTTATCATCCCAGTCCTGCTGTATGGTGCAGAAGCATGGACCCTGGCAAAATCGGATGAAAGTGCCTTAGGCTGTTTCGAGAGGAAAGTTCTTCGGGTCATCTTTGGCCCCGTATGCATTGAAGGGAAATGGAAAAGAAGGTACAACAACGAACTTTACGGGTTGTACAACGACATGGACCTAGCCAGAAGGGTCAAGGTCCAGAGACTCAGATGGCTCGGTCATTTAGAGCAGATGGACACCAATGATCCGGCCCGGAAAGCCATCGACACTATTCGCAAGGGACATAGGAGGAGAGGAAGACCGCGACTCAGGTGGTGCACTCAAGTGGGAGAGGACCTCAATTAACTTGGAGTGCAAAACTGGAGGCAGCTAGCTACGGAACGAGATAGCTGGTGAAGACTGTTGATTGAATCCAGACTGTAGCGCCACTTTACATTAGTAAGTAATTAATAAGTAGAATGAAATTATGCTCTTGGTAAATTTACGAATATATGTAGGGTACACAGAACGAAGTAGTCGTAGAATGTAGTGACACAAAATTTGCATTCTACTAATATTAAACAATACTATGCATCGCAACAAAATCAATATTGTTTGATAAAAATCTTGATCACCCTGTTGCCTCTCATTAGAATCATAAGTTCACTATGCCGAATACGTAATTAAATCATTCATCTGAATATTTCCGTTCATTATGTTCTTCTCTCTCTTTTATTTCTTGTTATTGTTTCTGTTTTGTTTTGTTTTCATTTTTTTTTTTTCTTGTTTCTTTTTTCACTTCCCATTTATCAACATCCACATGACGTCCGCCTGCTTAATTTAAAATCACAACACAACTCGCTTTGTGTACTTTTCGCATTGGAATACGATTTGAACAATATTCTCAAAGCTTACACACTAATTGAATGAGCGTCCAACAGCTAAGAGGTGTTCCAGAATTCTACTTGTGTGTATAGTGAGCCACACTGCCGCACCGTCCCCTCTTTATTAGAATTTGGAAAGATGTCTGAGGAATTTGCCTAGTTGCATTTCTAAAAGCCTTGTCTCATCGTTAATTATTCAAACGGCTTCTACAAGTTAAAATAGTGCACTTAGCCCCACTTCTTGAGTTTTGATGGAACGAATGGTAAACAAACTATTGTCGTTTGTCTCTCTGTTACCCCATTCCCAACACAGGTCCACATTGACATCGACAACGACTGCATCAAAATGTTTAGTATAGTGATATCATAGCTGGCGGGCGGGCGGTACGGTGCTCGTATGAGTAAATGGGCATTGGGCTTGTTAATCTGAATTCTGAACCTAATTTAGTGCCGCTTCGTTTGTTCATTGGAAAGTCAGTTGTTCGTCATTGTCAGCGAGTGATATTAGACAGACGGACGCTTTTCTTGGATCTTTCGGTTTCGGTTTGTGGATTTTCAAAGTCACCAGCCAGATCTAATACTCTAATGACTCGCGTCGGTGGTGGTGGTTTGGTCTCAGAAAACACCGCGATTCCTAGTGTGACAAATTCGACACCGCAAATGATGTCAACTAGACTCGTTCGACAAAATATTGTGACAGTTGAGAAGTTACGCGAACGCGTTCGTCAAGTGTTGAAATGTGTTATAAATTTGCACATCGATATTTTGGTAATTTCAACAACAAAAAAAAATCGTCTGGCTAAGGAAATCAAAGCCAAATCCCATTAGTGTAGATTTTTTCGACATTACTTGAGTGTCGAATTAAAGCCCAATGAATGCTATGGAGGTTGTTTTTTTTTTCTTTTTTTTTGGTGTACTTGTCAACAACGAATTGATTTGTATGTTGTCTGTTTTGTGTGATTGCGATTGTGAGTGAAAGTGCGATTGTGTGGGGAAAAGCTCCAGCTGATAAGTGCTTCTTTTTGGGTTTGGCGTTGTTGTTGATGTTTGGGTTTCGTTGTATCTCTTTGGACTTGCGAACAACTGATAAGTAAGAATGAATGAACAAAAATTCTTAATTTAATTCGAACTCGTGCCCTGGGTACAGAATTATTTTACAGGAAAAGTATATTCAGGCGTGTGGAAATATTTTTGATTCCGGTTCTTGAGTCATATAAATAGTCTACAGAGCTTTTATTGAGATTCTCGTTCGTTCATGGCATGTAACAGAGTTGTGCATAGGTAATGATAATGAGCTTGTCAGAATTGACGAAATTAAATAATAAATGAATTTTGATTCTGCAAATTTATTGGGGTTTTTCGACTTTTGTCTTTGGTTACAATATTCTGGTCCAAAGATCATTGGAGAGAAAGAATCGTCTGAGGCAGTTGCGAAATTTGGTTGTTTTGACTAGCGTTTGTGATGATATCACTATCATTATTTTGTTTTAGAATTAAATCAGTCATCATTTTTCTCTAACAATATTGCTGATATAATTTATTTCGGGTAGAATTTTTGCTTGGACAAATTCTTTGAGTCCGAAAGGTACTTTAAAAGTTCATATTTTGATAAACTTGACATACCACAATAAAGTTGTGGTAAGTACGATTTTTTAAAATGTTTAACTTCCCAGAAGAAGTTATTGTAATGGGTCCGATGTTGCGAATCTCCAGTTTTTGCATATCTCCATGTTTCGAGGTCACTAGAATCCAAATCAACCCTTTTTATAATGATGTCTGTATGTGTGTTTGTACTTAATTAATTTAACTTCAGGTCTATTTCTTTCATTGAAATCATCAATAATTGTTATACAATTTCTATAGTATTCTCTAATCTCGTCGGGATATCGGTATGTGTTTCTTTCCTGCTTCTGCTGGGCCGTTAGCTATGTGTTTTCTCCCTCAGATACTGGTTATGTATGCTTTTTACTAACGCCCTCTGTAAATGAAACAGGTTAATCTCCACTTTATGTGGGTAATCGCCGTCGAAACCGGTAAAATCGCCGTCGAAATAGGTTATCTCTGTATAAACAGGGTAATCGTGGTCGAGACCGGTACAATCACCGTCAAAACGGGTAATTGATGTATACACAGGTTAATCACCACTTAACGTGGTTATTCACGATACAATCGCAGTCGAGTACCGGTACACTCACCTTGTTGCTTCGATTGGCTAGCGACAAACTGAATATTTCACAAGAAGCCCCTTTCCAATGGTGGGGGGAAGCCTTCATATTCAGTAACTTACCTTTGGTCCTTACTCCTCATCGGTCGGTGTCAGACTGAATACTGATTAATGCTCAACTCATTCACTGCTATTTTTTCGTATACTTTGGTTATCGGTTTTCCAACTTGGCTCTCACTTCTTCTTTTGCCTCTACTAGTCAACCTTTTGGGAGAAATCAAATGTGAACTATACGTAAAGCAAAGCTTAAAATTAGATGATCAATAAAATAACTTTGACAGATTTCAACCGATTGGCGTCGTCTACCATATTTTGGGTTGGTTGATGCATTACAATTTTAACTATTAATTAGTTCACGTTCACAGAGTGGAAACAGTGACAATGTTCTTTAAATTTAATCGTTCAGCTGTTGCAACACAGCGTGCCTTTCGTCAAAATTATCGCGGTCGTTCTGAGCCTAAAAGTGACACTATTCACTCGATACGGTCTGTAGCGGACCGTCCACATTCAAATCGATCAAAACTTCAAGCTCCCGGGACGCGTGGTATTAAAATGGGGGATATTGGACTAGTTATCACCGGATTTTTGAAAAATAAAGTGTTTGCTAACAAATAGAAGATCTTAGACGAGCTTAGTACAATATTCGAGACGAAATCACTGCAATATCGCCTGAGATGCTGGCAAATGTCATGGAATATGCCAAACAAAAAAAGCTCTATCCGCAATAGAGATATCGACGTTGTCT
>CAKKXW010000239.1:26035-36929 GCA_920937365.1 Sphaerophoria rueppellii | reverse complement strand
ACTCACCTTGTTTTTCAAATTTAACTGCCAAAATTATTCCCCTTTGGTGAATAGACGGATTGAAAGAATGTATTTGTGAAAACACGCACACATCTTAACAATCCGTAAATTTTAGCTTGTAGGTAACTGTCACTTTGACAGCCTTGTTTCCCATCTTGTTACTTATTTAATCTTTGACCAGACAGCATTGAGTTTTCGAAGCATTAAACTCTACACGGTTCTTAATTCCCCATTGGACAATGCTGTTTAAGTCAGAGTTTAATGAACTTAACATATTTTGCCGTTGCAGTTCCACATCCGGAGGGGAGGGATGTGAATCTGGAAACGAATATGAGAAGCTAAGGGTACTATCGTCAGCGAAACAATTTATTGGATTAGAAGTAACAGACAGGAGGTCATTAATAAAAATGAGAAAGAGGGTCGGAGACAAAACGGAGCCCTGTGGCACACCAGCATTTATTTTGTGGGTTTCAGACTTGAACCCGTCCAATACACTGATCTCTATATTATACTGGATAGTGTATTACCTTCAAAGTATAACAGTTTTTTTGACTCCATTTGAAGATGACAGTCAATGTCCCTTTTCGACTTTTTGACGTCTAACCAACAAAAAAAAAAAGCAACAAATAAGTCGTTTTTCTTTTTTATATCTGAACAATGATTAGAAATGTTTCGAATAATATAAATGGTGAAGGAAACAAGTTGTTATGGAAGAGAATATCAGTTTTGTAATTAATAAAAGTCGATTATATCATTTATTAATACAATTATAAAAATGAAAAAAAAACCTTAATATTAGTTCTCTATATACAATGCTCCGAACTAAATAAAGAAAAACGCCTATAAATGAAAACAAACGACTCTGTTTTTTGCACCGATACAGAGATCAGTAATATAGAGATAAGGGATTCTTTGTCGTTTATTTTTGTTATACTGTTATACGAATTTTTCCCTTTTCGACTTTATAACAATCTTCAAATGGAGTCACTTTTTCTGTATGGATACGCTATCCAGTGTATTATAGAGATCAGTGGTCCAATACAACTTGTATTGAACGGTTCGAAAGAAAGTTTCTAATCCAACGAAGAAGGGATTCATCGATACCGAAGGCACGCATTTTCGATAAAAGAGCAAGATGCCAGACTTTATCAAATGCCTTTGAAATATCAAGCGCAACAATCTTATTTTCTCCAAAACGATGTAAAGATTTGTTCCACTGATCGGTGAGATAATCCATCAAATCACCAGTGGACCTGTTGCTGCGAAAGCCGTACTGTCGGTCATTAAGAAGCTTTCGGTTTTCGAGATATTTCTTGAGCTGATAGTTTATCAGCGTTTCCATGACCTTAGAAAGAAGGGACGTAAGTGCAATCGGACGAAAATTGGACGGAGAAGAAGATTCGCCTTTTTTTGGAATAGGCTGGACAAATGCTGTTTTCCATCTGCTCGGGACGAGCCCAGAAGAATAGGATAGATGGAAAAGCTTACGCAAGGGTTTTGCCAGCGTGGAAGAACACCTCTTCAGAACAATAGCGGGGATACCATCCGGACCAGCGGATTTATGTATGTTGAGATCCTTTAAGACTCTCGCCACAGCTCGAGTGCGGAAGAAGATTTGTCCCATGGAATCATTGACGCGCTCAAGAACTGGGGGAGTCATGACACTCTCTGGCAGCGAAGAATTGGCGGCGAACTGCCTTGCAAAAAGGTTAGCTTTCGCGAGAGAGCTAACAACTGGAGTGTCATTGTCCACGAGCGTAGGGACCGAGGAAGAAGAAGAATTCTTCATATTTTTTACAAATGACCACAAATTCTTACTGCCTTTGGGACATTGCAGTATTTTTTGCCTTAATTTTTGGTCATGTAAAAATTTGGTCCGCCGAATATGGGCCTTCCGGGCTTGTTTTAACTTGTTCCGGTTTTCCTCAGTTGGGTTGGCTCTAAAACACCGGAACCTTACTTCTTTTTCCATGATAACCTCTTTACAGCTTGAATCAAACCATGACTTTTCCTTGGGTTTGATGCTTTAAACCCTATTCGGTATAAAAGTTTTCATTCCCAAAATAATCATATTAGCTATCATTTCTGCGCTGGAGTCTCCGTCACTATCGAGGAAGCATAGTGACCAGTTAAAGATCCGGAAAAAGTTGTTGAGACCGTCCCAGTTGGCTTTCTCCTACTGCCACACGGTTCTCTTCGGAGCTGTTTCTCTAACTGGATAAGCTCGACACGAGAAATTCGCAGTTATAATACTATGGTCTGATCTGCCTAGAGGAGTTAATACACTGATAGTGTATTTATCAGGGTCAGACGTAAGAAACAAGTCAAGAGTATTTTCCGCTTGGCCATCAATGTCCGATATTCGAGTGGGCTCGGTGACAAGCTGAGTTAGGTGGTTAAACTCAGCAAAGATCTCAGCACACATTCCTTCGGGTGTTGTCTGGCCCGAATTGAGAAGCCACGAAGAATTGTGTACATTGAAATCGCCCGTAATAACGATTTCAGTGTGAGGATACAGGGATACAATCCTTTGGATGGAGTCAGACAGAGCGTCAAATTCGCGAGAAGTTGAAGCTCTGTCCAAATTTGGGCTTCGATAAAGAAAACAATAGTGAATGATGTGCTTATTTACGGAGAACTTGAACCACATAAAATTGAAAAAAGGGTTGGAGCAGCGTCCATATTGTGGTAAGAATTGATAAGCAACATCATTCCTAATGTAGACGGCGATACCATGGTGGGAGAAGAATAAAGGCACTAAGCAATACCCATGAATAAAAAATGTGCACGACTGGGTCGTACGAACTTGCTCCTGCATGCTAAAACTAAATATTTATGATTACTTAAATTGCAAAAAACAGTGTTAAAATAAGAGATATACTTTAAGCAATTCTGATTACACTCTTTCTTACAGCTTGCACGTAACTCACAAAAAAAAAGAAATTAATATATAAAAATAATTAGAATTCATTAAGAAAATTAAAATTTGAAAACGAACCTCGTAAAAACATTTCATTCCAAAAATTTAAATTCCAAACAAATTCAAACCTTATTCTTGATTTATTGAATTTTTTTTTTTTGAAAATCGTAGGAGCCGTTTTTTTTTTAAATTAATTTTTTATATACAAGATTTTTAAAAAATGTCTTAAAATTAATTTGGGTATGCAGTTTTTAAGACCATATAAATATACATATTATACTCTAATTTGGATTTTTAAAATTGATCCGTTTTTGAGGTACAGAATTTTGAAAAAAAAGTTAAAAATATTTTTTTTAAATCCAAAAAAAAATTTGAAATTTTTTTGAAAACAAAATATTATTTGAACAATATATACGTACTTTAAAAAAAAAAAACTTACGCTGATCGGACTTTCAGTCTTCGAGAAAATCTAATAACAAAAAAACGGTTCTATGGGAGGTACCGTTTTGGAGCAATACAAATTTTTTTTTTTTTTACATAAAATACATGAATGTTTAAAATAATTAAACTCGAGAAAGTTTAAAAAAAATCGATCGGGCCGTTTTGGAGAAGAAAAAATGTTTTGGTTTTTGGCCAAAAAAATCGTATGGTGGCTACCCTAAATTTTGATCTTAAAACAAAAATAAAAAAATTGGGATATGGCTTTTTGCTCAAACTTCTAATTTTCAAATTTGAAGTCAATCGAACCAGTAGTTAAGGCTGTAGATGCCTATAAACTTTCCGACAGACAGACAGACGGAATCGCCGGACCCACTTTTTTCGACTTCTCTATCATCGTAATGTCATATCTCATCCTCATCTCAAATTTTTTTTTTTTTACGAAGTCAATACTTGCCATATATTCTATATGTCGCAAGTAAAAATTCAGTAGGGTCGGTACTCTCACCTACTTGGGTTTCACTCAGTGCCAATACAGCTGGCCTGTTGGAAACAGTGTGGATATACGCAGCAAGAAAATTAATTCTTAGCCCACGAATATTGCAATAATCAACTCTGAAATTATCAATCATTACAAGTTAAATAATAAAAAGACCAAAACAGACGAGACCTAAAAGAATTACTGAATTGAATACAAGGAATCTTTACGATTCAGCGCCACTGCCAGTGTTATGCCTTAACGGCAGCGTAAATCGATCCGACCCTGGAATTCAAACAGCAAATCTCTATTCATCTGTTATTGACGACATATCATATACACACCTTGCATGAGTTGTGAACGCTCAATGCAATGCAATGCATATAATAAGCCATGCAATTGTACAATGGGAAACAAAGAGAACGGGATTTTACTTACTGTGCTCTTGTGGCTAGGCTAGTGGGTATTTTTTTTGTGACTTCTTTGTGGGTGCATTAATTTTTTTATTATTTTTTTTTTATATTTATTTCTTTGTGTGTTTGTTGTTTGTTTTTATTTCATGTAGAGTTTTTTTTTTGTTTTATGTTGTTTATTTTTTTTTTATTATTGGTGAAATTATTGACGCGAGGGACGTGGGCGGGACACAAAAAAAAAAACACGACTAGCACAGAGACAGAGATAGACAACCAGCCTCTTCGAACACTTGACGACAACTGATGTGTGATGTGTGTTTGTTTGTATGTCTCTTATAAAAAAAAAATTGTAAAAACCTCATGGAAGGAGTGGGAAAACTGGAAAAACCAAACAAGGTCGGAAATTTTATTTTTTTTGCTTGGATTTTTTTGGTTCAAAATGGGTTTTCGAATGGAAAAATAGAAAGTTCTTGAAAAAAAAACTCGGAAAACTAATTGGCTTTCAAATGGAAAATTGCATGAAATTGTGGATGCATTGGTTTTCAAGTGGAAAACTGGAAAATTTCAAATGGAAAACTGAAAAATTTCAAAATGGGTTTGGTTTTCGAACGAAAAACTCATTAGTTTTCAAAGAGAAAACTGTATGTAATTGTAGGTGAATTGGGTTTCAAATGGAAAACTGGAAAATTTCAAAATGGGTTTCCGAATGGAAAATAGAAAGTTCTCGATGAAATACTCGGAAAACCCATTGGTCTTCAAAGGGAAAACTGCATGTAACTGTAGGTGCATTGGTTTTCAAATGAAAAACTGGAAAATTTCGAAGCTTTTAAATGGAAAAAGGAAAGTTCTTGATGCAAAAATCGGAAATTTCATTGGTTTTCAAAGGGAAATCTGAATAATTTTGGATTGCGAACGCGGAAAACTCTGCGAGAGCACGAAGAACTTCAAGATCTAAAATCAAGTTTTTGCATAGAATTTAAGTTGCATTATTGGTATGTTTGTATATCAATCTTCAATGCATTTCTAATAAAACTTTCACTGTAGGTATAGCCTTAATAAGAACAAAATTTTTGGAAAGCCTTACGAGAGATTCAGAAAATACAGGAATTGTCCCCTATTTTTTAACTCTCTCGTAAGGCTTCCATGAAGCTGCATGGAATTTTGATATTTGTGAAATAGTCAAAACACACTGGAAGAACGAAAATTTATTGAATTTCCAACGAAATTTGAATTAATGAATGTAGAATGTTAGTGGTAAAGCTTGGTAAAATTCAGATATATGAAGTTCTCTATTTCAATTGGATTCAAGCAAATCACAAAAATAACTAACTTTTCATGTCACTTAATTTATTTTACTTTAAAAACTACTCTGTAAGTATCATTTTTAATTTTTCTTGCAAATTAAATCAAATGTTTAGAAATCTTCAACTTCTGCTTAAGGGATTTAATAAACCATTTCCTAACCAGGTTTGTAAAACCTGCATAAATAATATACATTCTGTTTTAACATAGATACTGTTTAATAAATATGAGTGCGATCCATGGAGTCCACACGACTAACTTCCCAGAGTAGAATAATACGTAAAAACATTAGTTGTTTCGCAAAATATTCAGCCGATTCATCCCGTTGTAGTTGTACACGTGCGTTGGTTCAAAGTCACATTCCATTAAACTGATGATTTGAGACATGCGTTAACTTCATTTGAATAACGGTGGCGCACAGTACAATACAGCCTGTATTACTCCTGAATATTGTAGTTTTCTATATTTTGTGAAAGAATTTTTCTAATCGGAATAGTATATCCTAAGATTAACATTTATATGGCAAAACAGCGTTCGGTGGGTCAGCTAGTAATCATTATTCATTTGATTGCCATTAAAAAACCGCTGAGCCGATTTCGCTCAAAACCTTAAAACAACACAATACCGCGTCGAATAAGACCTATTTTATGACAATACGATGAGTGGTTCGCGAAAAAACGTAACGCAAATACGAACACGCATACACACACAGCCATCATCATAAAAACGCCTGATTCGGATTCTACTGACCTCGAAACATGAAGATATGCAAAAATTGGAGATTCACAAAATCGGCCCCATTACAATAACTTCCTCTGGGAAGTTAACAATTGAAATAATTATTTTAAACTGAATAATATTTATCTTAGCTTCGCCAAGAATAGACCCGCCCATAATGTCTTTTTCTATTTCTACATCAAACAAAATGTTTCCTTATTTTCAGAACGTTTTAAACAACACATATTTCAAGGAAAGTGAAAACATATTTTTGGGATGTTATTATACAGGTTTTGTTCATGGCGATTATAACTCAGCAGTAGCAGTTTCTTTATGCAATGGCATGGTATATATTATTAAATTATTAATAGAAAACAGCAATATTTCTATATTATCTTTTACAGACAGGCTATATAAGAACGAGTTTCGGTTCGTTTTTGATACAGCCCCTTCAAAATTGTTTCAACAACACAAATAGTAAACTACATAAGATTTGGAAGCGTTCAAAACAACGTATTGAGCATTTTGTTCAAGGTAAGACAACACAATTTTGTTTTATAAAAAGAAAAAAATATTTCATTCTTTGATTTTCCAAATAAGAACTACTTGCATGAATACAAATTTATGTGGCTTTTCTTACAACCCAAGAATTGATCCGTGACGTAAAAGTGGCAATTTTTTTCCCCTTAAACGCATTTCTTTCACAAAGAAATTGAATTTATTCCTCGAAGGATTGATTTCTCTTGAATCTCTTTTTGGAGACGGATTTACACATACTTGTACACGGATTTTACACATATACTACAGCTGAGTTTTCTGTTGTTGTGATTATCATGCACTAAACTATTTTACAGCTGACCAGACAACACAGACATTCAAAAAAGGGACTGATTCGTTTTTGCACATTTCTTACACGCCAAAAAACATTGAATTTTAGTAGCAATTCTTCGTGGTTGTAAGAAAAGCCACATTAGTAGGTAAATGTCATATGTGTCATTTAAAAACAGATTAACATGTCCATTAAATTATATTATATAGTAAAGATAATAGGTGTTTTTTTTTTCTTGGCAAATCTATCCGCAGTAGGATTTACCAAAAAAAAAACAGATCCGCAGTTGTTATTGTTAAGATTTTGTATTTAGAAGTATTTAGAAGTTGGTGCTACTGAATCAAATAATTATATGAAATATCTTAAATAATTATTTGAAAAAAAAAACAAAAAAAAAATATTTTTTCATTTTTGTCAACAGCTAATAATTTTATAAAATTTATAAATAACGAAACATAGAAAAAAAACAAGAAATTTGTTTTAACTTGCTATTTTATTGATACATATTTTGTTTTGACTTCAAATATTCTTTGAGTAGTTCTGCCTTCTTGCGCCGACTTTCCTCTTTTGCCTTTAAGCTTTAAGGTCCATATACTCCACTTAGCATCGTTGCTTTCTTTTCCCTCTTTCCTCATCTTTAACTTCGTTTCGAGATACATCGCCTTCGTCATTCTTCTTTTTTTTTTTTTGCTTCCGTTGATGATGACGAAGACGATGTACCTGGCGTTGGCGATCGTTCGGTGGGCTGTTGTTCGGGTGGTTGGTTTATTCGTTGGCTCTGCAGGTTCGTTGAATGCAACGATACTAATTGGATCGGACATCAGTGGCGCTGTTTGTTGGTTTGTGAGTGGATGATTCTGTGAAATAATTACAAACAAAACAAAAAAAATATTAAGCTTACTGCTATTGCAACCACCCCAAAGTCGTTCTTGTGTGTGTTCCTTATAATGGGCTTCTTACCGAAGAGCTCGTCCATTTTTTTCATGAATGGGGCAACACAAGGTGCTGCCCCAATCTGTTTACTGTGATCCACTGCTGTTTTGAAGGCACGGAGGAGCGTGGCACTCGTTGTATTTTCATCCTAAAAGAAAAACACGTAGGTTAGGATATATGATTAATAAATACAATTTTAATACTTACAGAATAGCCAGCGGACATCATGTTTTCCAGAAGATGGTAATAAGCTCATAAGTCATAACCAATTTTTTTTTTCCGGCTATGCTGAAATTCGCTCTCCCTGGCAACATACAACTCCTGAAGCGCTTCCGTGCTTTCTCTGGTCCAGTCTATTTTCTAGTTTCTGTAATTAAATTAAACTTTAAGTTTAGTTAAAGCAATTTATTTTCAATTTTTATTTAAATTTTGTTCAGCCATGTAATCGCTTTTCTGATAACTTATTATTTATTTATTTTTGCTGTCAAAATCATAACAATAATTTTAATGACGATTATTGAATTTTTCTAAATATATTAAGTAAGAATTCAATTCTTGTTGCAACGGAATTGACTGTTTGGTTGTATATAATCTGAAAAAGAGCAACAATTATAAAAGAGCAAAAAGAGTACCCCTCATTGCAAAATGAAAAACTACAAACAACGAAGGTGTACCAACTATCATAAGTCAAACAAAAAACTTTATTCGAGAGTCGAATGACGTCAAGATTCTATACGCAGTATGTTTCTACTTCAACTTTTATCAGCAGTATCGTGTTGTATTTCTAATACATGTAATCTACTACTGCGGATGCCAATAGCTTTGCCAAAAAACACACCTAATAAACACTAAATGAATTCAATAAAGCCACTTTATCAAAAAAGCAAGGATTGACTGTTTGATAATCAAAAGATCACGTTTTCATACAGCAAGCATTATGGTGTTTTATCAAACAGGCAATCCTTGTTTTCATACAGTGTATACTCGGTATATGAAAACATGAGCTTTTAATTTTTTATCTCAGTAACAAAAAAATTTGCACGACTTGGTCAGACGAAATTGCTCCTGTATGTAGGTTAAATTAAATATAGATAATTCATAAGAGAAAATTTTATTATTATTATTATTATTATTATTATTTATTAATCTGAACATAAATGTTGCAAATTAATATTATTAACTAACAGCACTAGCTACAAGGCTTTCGGCTGGGATCTTAAAATTATGTTTTACATAATCGAATTATAGACTAATTGTTATAAGAAAGATTATTAACTTAGACAAACATACTTAAAGATAGATAGATCTATATATATATATATATATTGTTACATAATAGAACTGCCTTCTCACTTCATATAATTGAACACACCTAAGCTACATTATCACTTTAGGTTTTTGCTCAGCAAATACCTATTGTGCTTAGTAAGTTAAATAAGTCTCCAACCTTATCTTCGTCGAAGATAAGATTGGAGAGCTTAAATTGGCTAAGCATTCGCTTAGCAACATAATGACGCCAAGGGATTATAAGCTCTTCTTATAACTAGTATTGTTGCTTAGTAAAGCTTTAGTCTTGAGTCGTCCCGCCGTTTTTGAGGAGAGTTTGTTCTTGGCTGTCGTTTAATAAAGACGCATCTCTTAATCTCGATGTTAAAGTAAGAACCTTATAAACTTAAAATAAGTGTAAAATAAAATAAACTAAATAAAATAACTTATAAAATAACTTATTAAACTAAAAGGAAATTAAGAAGTTGTGTTTTTTTCTGTGTTCAACACTGAACACATTACTATATATATATTTTTTTTAATTGGTGTGATTGTATACATGACAAGGGGGAGCCTTCGTGGTTGGTGAAGTTGCTGGCTACAAGGTAAGCAAATTCACCGATTGATTGAAAGAGTGTTTATTAATTTGTCTAATTTCAAATCTTGAAGAACTCTCATAACAAGTTTTATGTTTTCTGCTGAAGGAACAGCAAGTAAAGAAGTGATGTTAGCATTGAATTTTTGTGTGATTGTGCTGCATTCTGAGGATAAGTGTTGGAAAGAAATCGAGCTATTTGTTTGCTAGATGTGGCATAGGGTGGGCTACTTATGTTTTAGTAGGTGATTGTGTGTCAACCATGTATGACCAAGCCTTAATCGAAGAAAGCACTTGTTCATATGCGTTGTTGTTTCTGTGGGGTGTTATACGCTTCTCAACCGTGCTTTCGCTTTCGCGAGAAGAGTGAGAATCGGACAGAAAAATGAAAGACTATTTAATTTAATTTGTTTAATATTTTTATTTCCTTTTATTTTCACAACTAAGGCCCGCTGTCTTTAGCTTGGCTGCGACCTTGTCTGATAGTCTGTTAAATCTTTCTTGTCTTTCTTAAACTATTCCTGTCTTTTTATACCTTTTCCTAAATCGATTTTCCTCAATGCATATGCATTTTCCAAACTATCATCCACCAACCAACGATTACACAATCGGTAATATTGACCCACTTGAAATTTGCCTACTTGAAAATATTCGATATTATTTGAGACCTATTTGGAATTTCATAATATTATATAAACTCCGAAATGTTGGTCACAAAAGTGCCGCCGCATCATATTTCACGCATACCCACTGCATTCAGAGAGTCGACCCCTTATAAAAGTTCATCCGTTTAAAGTTCACCCAGTTATAATGGCTAACACATTAGCAACCAACCACCTACTATCAAACCTTTTACGTATACGTAACTCCTTTTAGCTAAATCCTTTTCCATATTTTTCTGTCCTTATCAAATTCTTTCTGTTCTTTCTAAATTGTCTGATAGTCTGTTCCAGCGTCGGTTCGATTTCTGTCGCCCGGAATCAACACTTTTATTTTCCTTTAT
>CAKKXW010000236.1:23646-37101 GCA_920937365.1 Sphaerophoria rueppellii | reverse complement strand
ACAATCTCAAGCAGATCAATTGCTATAAAAATGATTTAAATCGAATTTTAGATTTAATTTTTATTGATGCAGAGTCTAAAACTTCCGTTACTCAATCAATTTCTCCTATTGTTCCGAACACAATCCATCATAAGGCCTTATCTATTTGCTTCAAAAAGAAGGTCAATAATAATTTAAAGCATATTCATAATAAAGCGAATTTTGATGGCATAGCGAGTTATGTTCTAAACGTAAATTGGAATTCATGTCTTAATCATTTGTATCTTTCTGCTTCATACAAATTTTTTATAGATGCGGTTAGTAAAGCAATTGATACTTTCGTTCCAAAAAAAACAAGTAATTTAAATTCCAAACCACCTTGGTTTAATAAAAGGCTTAGTAACATAAGCAATAAGAAAAATAAAGCTTACAAGCCTTATCGAAAGTCGGTAGACAACCCCGTTTTAAGATTGCGTTACCTCGAGTTAGACAGAGAGTTCATTGTTCTTAATACATTTCTATATAATAATTATATATATTCTATGGAAATGGACATAAGAAGGAATAGCAAAAGTTATTGGTCTTTTATTAATAGTAAACAAAAAACTAATGGAATCTCTAAAACTATGCAATATTTGGGTATAAAATACACTGATATTCCATCTATTTGTAATGCTTTCACAAAATTTTTCAAATCTAATTATACTTCATCTAAGCAATTTTCTTCAGATTCAAATAGTTTTGAAAGTCACATTAGTACTGGAGTTCTTCATATCGGTGTTACTGAAGTTTATAACGAACTATGTAACTTAAACTGTGATAATAATACTGGTCCTTAGGGAATTCCACCAGTTATTCTTAAAAGATGTGCTTCTGCTTTTTCTGAACCATTGACAATTATTTTTAATTATTCTCTTTCTAAAGATGAATTTCTCTCTTGCTGGAAAGAATCTTTTATAACACCGATTCACAAGTCAGGTTCAAAACAGGAAATATCAAATTATCGCCCGATTTGCAAACTGTCAGCCATTTCAAAACTATTTGAAAAACTTGTATACGACAAATTATCATTTCTGTTGAAGGAAATCATTTCACCTCACCAACATGGTTTTGTTGGAGGTAGATCTACTTCAACTAATCTTGCTTTATTTTCTAACTTTGTCCTTAATAAGCTGGAAGTAGGTTATCAAACAGATGTAATTTACACTGATTTTGCTAAGGCTTTCGATAGAGATAATCACTCGATTGTTCTTTTAAAACTAAAAAACTTAGGCTTTCACTCTAGCTTATTACTTTGGGTTACCTCCTACCTAACAAATCGTTCAGTTTCTTCAGGTGTACCGCAAGGTAGCCATCTTGGCCTGCTGTTATTTTTAATTTTCATTAATGATATGCCTATTATTCTTAAAAATTCATTTTGTCTTCTTTTTGCTGACGATTTGAAGATTTATAAATGTGTCAAGTCTTCTTTGGATTGTTGTCTTCTCCAAACTGATATCGATCATTTGGTTAGTTGGTGCACATTAAATGATTTAAGTCTGAATGTTGCCAAATGTCAGTGTCTTACCTTCAGTCGTAATTACAACCCGATTTTGTTTGAATACAAAATACGTGTCAAGACTTTAGAAAGGGTTTTTGAAAAGAAGGATCTAGGGTTCCTATTCGACCCAAAAATGAATTTTAGGAAACATACAAAATACATCGTTGCAAAATCTAACTCAATGCTAGGCTTTATAAAGCGTAATTCTTCTAATTTCACTGATCCCTGGTCACTGTACAATGCATATGTTAGATCTATCTTAGAATATGGGTGTGTTATATGGAATCCATATTATGACATTCATTCTAAGAGAATTGAAAATGTACAAAAAAAGTTCACCACATTCGTTGTTTGGAAACTCAGCTGGAACATTGATTTGTCATCTTATAAAACAAGATGCCAAATTATTGGCCTCCAATCCCTTGAAAACCGTAGGAAAATGTATGCAATAATGTTTATAAGTGATATTTTGTCTTTCCGTATTAATTGTTCTTTTCTCTCGTCTTTAATAAATTTGTATGCTCCTAGTCGTCACTTAAGAAACAGATTTTTAATTTTTGAAAAAGATCATACAACCAATTATGGTTTAAATGAACCACTGACTCGTGTGTTATTAATTTTGATTTTCACTCTAGTCGATACGTCCTCAAATCAAGTCTCAATCTTTATTTCTTAATTAATTTTTAACTTTTTGGTAAAATTTGTACTAAAAAAAAAATGCTTTATATTCAGTAGTCTATAAGATGTATTGTCTAATTGATGAAGTAAATAATAACAAACAAATATTCACTAGCCGACCAACCCTGCGAACCTCGTTTCGCCACCCTTCAGAGCAATTATTTCCTTTTTAAATGCAACTTACAAGATCTTTACAACGATGCTGCATACACGTCTTGTTAATTGGGTGGAGTCCGGAAACTTGCTGACGGAGTTCCAGGCTGGTTATTCCGCAATCGATAACATTTTTATATTCAGAAGCATGGCAGAGAATTTCTTGAATCAAAGTAAAAAACTCTCCACACTCTGAGTACTATCAATCAGTCCGACTTCCTTTGTATCTTCCGTCAGTACTCGCCTTTGTTGACTTGTTCCAACGTACCTTAATGTATTTTTCATCGATTTTAAAGCGACTTTTGAAACAATTGGTAGAGGTGCTCTATTCTATAAGCTGTATAGTCTTGGGTTATCATTGAAGTTTGTTCGCGTTTTGGAAAGCTTATATAGAGGAACCAGGTCAGCAGTATGGACAGGGGAAGAATTATCGGAGTGGTTTGAAACGTCTTTGGGAGTGCGACAAGGATGTACACTAAGCCCTACTTTATTTGCTCTTTTCATAAACGACCTTTTGGACTACCTGCCCGGTGGAGTGGATTTTGTAGGGATAAAGATTAAGGCACTGCTGTCCGCAGACGATATAGTCATGTTTACGCATTCTCCTGAAACTCTGCACCTCACGATTAACAGGGTTTATCAGTATTGCCAGCTATGGAACTTATTAGTCAACATCGAAAAATCGAAGGTTATGATAATTAAAAGAGGTGGAGGTCGTAATGCATCAAATGAAAGGGTGAGCATTTACGGTGAAATTATTGAATGTGTACGCGAATACAAATATCTTGCCATTACTATTACAAATAATTTTAATATGCAGAAACACTTAAAGGGCAAATTAGATAAGGCAAAAACTGCTATCAACATGACATGGAAAAAAGCTTCATGAATAAGTGTATAGCACACAGTAGCAAATTTAAGGTCGTTGAAGCAATAGCATACTTCTATATGGAGCGCAGGTATGGGGATGGGGAAGCACAAAGTATAACGTGGTTGAAAAACTTCTGGCGCACTTTATCAAAAGAATATTTCATTTACCGCAGAATACATCAAATTACGTCATTATGTTAGAAACTGGTCTTTCACCATTATTTATAAAAACATTGAAGTTACAAGCGGACTACTTACTTAATATCCTTAAAATGAATGATTCACGAGTAGTGAAAAGAGTGGCCATAAAAGCCTTACAAAATCAAAATGGTTGGTACCGAGAGTGGCAAGGTTTAGCTAAAGGATGCGAAATTAATTTAAGTGTATGTATCGAAGACTTATCACCGACAAAAAAGATCATATATGAAGTCATTTCAAAAGTCGATGAGAACTGTAGAGCCGATTATATTGTTGAAGCTTCTAGTTCCTTGCACAGAACTATTTACAGCAGACTGAATTATAACCTTTCAGAGATCATTATCGCAACAATGTCCAAGTGATTTCAATGATGGTCAGACTACGCAGTGAACTACTTAGTTTAAATTTCATTCCACACCGGGATGACTTACCACTGGAGTGTAATATGTGGAACCTAGGACAAAGAGAAGATACTGTTTACTTCGTTGGAAAATGTCCCATTCTAAGAGAAACAAGAAGAAATATATTCGAAGAGGACTTTCTATCTGAAGATCATGTTATAAGCTTACTAAATCAAATGAATGTTGTCAAGCTGTATGAATTTTGCAAAATTGCGCTCAGATATAGAAATGCTATAATGAACGAACATTTATAAATGTTAATGTTCAATTCTTTCTGTATAAAAAAAAAAAAAAAAAAAAACAAAAAAAAAAGTAAACCCTTTTATTATTGTAAAATGTTGAGAGCTTATTAAATTTATTGTGTTTTATTGTCAATCTGGCAGACGGCAACCGCCATGCCATAATGATTTTTGTTAAATTTATGTGATATATTGATATATATATATGTATATATATATATATTGATATTATATTGATATTATTCAATAAAAATCTGCATCTAATCTAATCTAATCCATTAGTTTATAACACAAAGCGATACCTACGTTTCCGGTTAAAATAAGATGGTTTTAAAGCTAGATAGAAACATTTGTTTTGCATATAAAGCTGAAGAGTTTGTTCGTTTGAACGCGGTAATATCTGGAACTACTGGTTCTAATGGTACAATTCTTTTTGTGTTGGATAGTCCGTTAATAAAGGCTTTACGCTACTTAACATTAAGCTGTGACCAGGAGCGAAGAATATGGAAAAACGGCAAAATATGTTAATTTTTCTGCGTTTTAACGCGCTTATCTCAGGAACTGCTTAATCAAAATGAACAATTCTTTTAATGTTGAATGGTCCATTTATCGTAGAAGGCTTGAAGCTTTATAATATTACTCTGCGACCAAGAGGAGCGAAGCGTCAGTGAAAAATGTGGAAAAATTCCAAAAACTGTTGATTTTTTGAAGACTTCTGTTATTTGCTTGAACGTGCTGATCTCAGGAACAACAAAATCAAATCGAACAATTCTTTTTGTGTTGAATAGTTCATTAATTAAGGAAGGACTAAGGCTATATAACAGTAGGAATCAGTGGAAAATTTCGAATGCGCTTATCCTAGCAACTTGAACATTTTTTTTTTGTATTGAATTGTCCATTCATCGTGGAAGGGTTTAAGCTAAATAGCGTTACGCTAATAAGTTACGAATAATAAGAGCAAAGCATCAGTGAAAAGTGTAGCTAAAACGGGGAAAATTATACATATATGAGGGCTTCGAGTTTAGAACAATTTCGATTTAGAGAGAGAGTCCACTGTTTAATAATAACTTCGCAACAAAATTCCCATGAGGGCATGATGCACAAGTCGACAACGCACCTCTGGCCGGTGGATGACGTAGAGGCGGACGAAGTCGCGGGCAACTGCTAGTTTATAGTATATCTAACCAAATTTGATAAAAGGTAGATACCGAATATAGAATTCACACTACAGCATCACTGTTTTATTGAAACCAAAATATTAATAAACACACAATTTTGCTCATGCCTTCAAAGTCTTTAGGAATTAAATTTATGTTCTGTAGGAAGTTCATTTCAGCTAGGAGCCGTTTTTGAGAAAATTGAAATTTTTGGTTTTTGGCCACTGGTGATTTGATGGTTTATCTCACCGAACAGTGGAACAAATCTTTACATCGTTTTGGAGAAAGTAAGATTGTTGCACTTGATATTTCAAAGCCATTTGATACAGTCTGGCATCTTGCTCTTATATCGAAAATGCGTGCCTTCGGTATCGATGAACCCCTTCTTCTTTGGATTAGAAATTTTATTTCAAACCGTTCAATACAAGTTGTATTGAACGGATTCAAGTCTGAAACCCACAATATAAATGCTGGTGTCTTCCAGGGCTCCGTTATGTCTCCGACCCTCTCTCTCATTTTCATTCATGATCTCTTGACTGTTACTTCTAATCCAATAAATTGTTTCGCTGACGATAATACCCTTAGCTTCTCATATTCGTTTCCAGATTTAAATCCCTCCTCTTCGGATGTAGAACTGCAACGGCAAAATGTGATAAGCTCATTAAACTCTGACTTAAACAGCACACCACAATTTGGAATTAAAAACCGTGTGGAGTGTATTGCTTCGAAAACTCTATGCTGTCTTGTATCGTTGAAGCGAGATATAACCCCCTTGTCACTGTCCATGAGTGGCACTTGCATCAATGAGACCGAACATCTCGAGATTCTCGGAATTCATCACTGACCACCCCCTGTGAACCGAATACTCGATGTCGGCGAAAATACCGCAAGATGTTTGGGTTTCTTAAGACGGTGCAAGAAATTTTTCTCCCCGTCTAATCTGGCTATTATCTACAAGACTTTTATTCGTCCAAAGCTTGAGTACAATTCCCACCTTTGGGCTGGTTCTGCAGTTACATACTCAAACCTCTTGGATGGTATGCAAAGGAGAGCCGTACGAATAATCGGTGATAGAGACATAACTAACTCATTCACTTTAGACCACCGTTGTAACGTTTCGTGTTTTTCTCCGTTTTATTGTTTCTTCTACGATAAGTGCTCTAGGGAAAAGGCCAGTTGTATTCCTCGCCATAAAGAATTCAACAGCATTACCCGCGCTTCCAGGAATGGCCATCAGTTTTCCCTCCAGCCCAACTTCGGACGAACTCTCAAATATAGGAAATCATTTCTCAGCCGTACTACGTGAATGTGGAACTCTCTCCCACACTCTGTTTTTCACAGTCATTACAATGTTCAAGAATTCAAGACCAATGCACACCGACACCTCCTTTCCTACCCCTTTCCTTCCTCCTAATGCACTCACTGTGTCTCTGGTATAAAAAGGGTATAAAAAATCCTTGAGTGGGTGCAAATTATAAAAGAAAAATTTCCCACTCGAATTCGCTCAAACGTTTTATTGTGAAGTTTGAAGTCAATCGGGCCAGTAGTTGTGGCTGTAAGTGCGTAGACAGAGAGACAGACAGACGGACGGAATCACCGGATCAACTTTTTTCGAATTCTCTATCATCGAAATGTCATATTTGATTAAAATATCAACTTTTTTTACGAATTGACTTACTTATTCTGAAAACAAAATCTGTCTAAATCGCATTATGCTATAGTCAATTTTTAACAAAAGCCGATAATGTACAAATCCATACATACATACGTGGATGTTGGTGAGCACGCATACGCAGCAGTTTTTTACCTCCGCGTTCAATGTGGAGAAGAAGTTTCGGTGTTTCTGTTGGCCTCCAAGTCAAAGGTAGCTCCACTGAAGCCAATATCAATATCGAGACTCGAACTAATAGCGGCAGTACTGGGCGTCCGATTGTTTAACAAGATACAAGCTCATTGTCAGATTCGAAGACCGTTTTGAATTAGTTACGTAGAGAAGCAAGATAGTTTCAACAATTTGTAATGATCCTGTTAGAGAAATATCAGAGCATACCAACGTTCTGGACTGGAGATGGGTTCCATCGAAGTTGAACACAGCCGACCTTGCTACGAAAATTTCGTCGAATCTGCACACCGATTCCTGATTCAACGGTCCCGCATTTCCCACTTCTGACATCGAAGACTGGCCATCATATAACGACCTCGGTGATGTTGACGAGAGCGAAACAAGGCGACATGTATTTCATATCGACAAGTCAACAAAGAGTAACACCAATCTGAATTACAACTTCTCTGTTTTCTCTGTATGGCGAAAACTTTACTAGCGCTACCTTTCACGTACTTACCTGAAAAATAGCTACTCTACAAATTTGACCAAAGAGATCAGCTCAGCCAAGAAATCGCGGATTTAATAAACGGTAAGAATATAAATTTAAATTCCAAACTAATATCTTTCCATGTCTGCTTAGACAATACTGAAATGTTAAGAATCAGAAGTCATGCTCAACATTTCCGAAACGATGACAATGTTATTGTGCTGCCACAAAATCAACACGTCACGCTTTCAATTGTTCGCTCCTTTCACGAAGACCACCACCACACTTTGCTCGAGACTCTAATTAACAAGATTCGATTAAAATTCTTTATTCCAAAACTGCGTGAAGGTACTGTTCAAGACCATTCGCTGAACCTGCTAAAGATGTAAAATCAAGAACGCTACTTCAGCACCACCTTTGATGACTTCTCTACCACCAGCAAGACTACGCAAGTCCCTTCACTTTCCTCGGGATCAGGCCGATATCCGTCATAGTTGGACGCAGACGCGAAAAATGATGGGGTAAGATTTGTACATGGCTTCCCGTACTGTAAGTACACATAGAGGTGCAAACGCAACTTTGTATCGCGTCGTGGAATGCCCCGTGAAATTAACAGCAACAAATTTCAAGCTTACGAAGAAGATCTTCTGTCAAGAGAGTAAAAAACATCGACCACTCAATTATCGCTTCCAATTACGATAATATCAAATGGAGATTCGCCCCGCCAGCAACACCACATATGGGCGGTGCCTGGGAGAGGTTCGTTCGATCCGACGAACTTCAACGACGAAAATCTAGGATCTGTACTATGGAAGTGAATTTCTTATCAATTTACTTCACTAAAGTTCGCTTACGAGGGGGTGTTATATAACCAATTCAATCACACGAGAAAAAAAGCATTTTTGAATGCTGGCTTTATGCCTACATTCAGTCAGTCCAGATTAGAAGATAATAAAAAGGTGATTAGTAAAATTTGTGTTCGTCTTCATGCTTTTATCTCCTTTTGCTAAAAAAAATGTTGTATCCGCTCGATTCCAACATTAATTGTGCAAAATTTGAACTCTACTAAAATTTTTTGTTCCACTTCCACCTACAAAATCTCTAAGAACTTCTCAACGAAAAGAGCGAAAATCAGTATTTTGCTTTGTGGACATCATAAGTTAACTGCGAGACTCTACGCTTCAACAGATAACACAATAATTTTTGTTTATTGCGGATTCTGAAGCTTAAAAAATATTACTTAATTAAAGCTTTCACTTTTAAGCGTGGAATATTCAGAGATGGATGACTGTGGTAGTTTTAAGATATCATTAAAATTTGTTAATAATTCAGCATATAAATGTGAGCAAAGCTGTTTTTGACAGGAAGGCAGCCGAGCAAACCACATATCTAATAATTATGCTCTAAATTAGTCTTTGTTTATTTTTCTTTGATCCTATAATGTTTTTATATAGATGAGGGCATATGTATAGCGCCCATAGGTACATACAGTTTCAAAATATTCATAAAGATTTTACAATATTTCTTGTCCCTCTCCCTCTATTTTAATTGGCCCCTTAATTTGGTTTCTATATCTTTATTGGTTTAATATTTCATAAAACCAAATATAAACCACAGAATTATTATGATACCTCCCCACCCAACGAGGGT
The DNA here is from genome assembly GCA_920937365.1 of Sphaerophoria rueppellii. Lineage (NCBI taxonomy): Eukaryota > Metazoa > Arthropoda > Insecta > Diptera > Syrphidae > Sphaerophoria > Sphaerophoria rueppellii. Next base: position 27,924 of record CAKKXW010000236.1, on the reverse strand, counting down.
CCAATATACACACATATTAAATCCCATGAACTTCAATACATAATAATAATTTTATTATGGCTGTTGGAATAAAAAGGGCGGAAAACACTCAAATATTCTCGATGTAGCTATGTAAGCGATTATATTATGGACCTGAGCAAGGAGTTTGGTCGAAGGGGGAATATTTTGAACGCATGCGTTTCTTTTGCGGATTACAACGGTAAAATTTTGTCCTCCTTACCATTCTCCGACTGTCTGATTTTCGGTATGTTACTGAAATGTATGAAGATACAAGGATAAATCAATCTCCTTGACAAAGAAGGAACCTTCGTGTTAAAAGTCTAACGGGATACATTATTATATAGTAGATACAAACTCACTCGGGTTTTAATGTTTTTTTGTGGTATGCTGCATCCCAAAGATTAAATATGTACTTCGATTGACAATTTCAAAATGCACTGACAAAATGGAGTTTTTTTTTCAACTGCTTGAATCTTACTAATTTAGATTGTAAATATTATTAGGTACATATTTAAAAAGTTGAAAGTTCAACTTCTAAAATATATGTCAAGGTTTGAAACAGCATAATATTTCAGATACTAAGTGGTAGTAGCATTGAACCCAAACAATGAAAATAGGTAATGTTAAATTTTAACTCACAGTAAACAGAGTTAAAACCGGTAAACAAACATTTCGAAAGAGATGTTTTCGACATATTATGAGGATTGAAAGTGCAAAGATTTTCATCCAAACAATGCTTAATGGTTATATAATTATAATTTACGCAATCATTGCTCAATCGAATTCTTCATTCCGGTTTTGTAAATTATGTATTAAGATAACCTACAAGCCATCCCGAGTCTATTACAATAACACATTGCTAACAATTGGTGCTATACCTTAATATAAAAACCTTTATATTAAAACAAATAGGTAATTTAAAAAATCTGATATACAAAAATGTATTGGGTTATTAAAACGTCTTCTTCTTTAACAAGTTTGTTTAACAAAGAATTTATGAAAAGCGCATTTTCATTTCTTACTAGCTGACCCAACAAACTTCGCACTGCCTCAATAGATATTAAAAACACCTACACCTTTGCAGTCCGCTTCGAGACTACCGCTATTGCTAAAACAATACCCGCTACCCTCGCAATATCTCATGAACGGCTTTGTACAAAATACTTAAGACCCATCTACTCCTATCTCATGAACCACTTGGCCGATTCTGTACAAACTTCTTTAAAACCATCTACACTACTACCCGAAAATTTCTGCCAGTGTTTTGCACTTAGCAACACGTTTAGACTTTCATTTTTATATAGGAGAATTAATGTTTGTTCTTACAAAATCGTGGCAAAATTTAATATTGTATCCTGCGATTGATAATAAAACCGGTTTTTGGTAAAGGCAAAATAGAGGATTGAACGATATGAAAAAAAAAAATGGGAGAAAATTAAAAATTATATTATGTCAACGCTTTTTAGCCAAATCGTTCCTTTGGGTTAATAAATGTAACAAGCATAACAAACAAACTTATAAAAACGTTATAAGAATAAAATATGAAGATAGTGCATACTAACACTGAAAAACTTCGTTGTACTTTGACCTCAAGATCGAACACCAATAGCCGAAAAAAGTGGGATTTATGAAATATGATACTCGTATAATGCTCAGTAGGAACATAGGCCAGACACGCAGAGGCTGAGGATGTTCGTCAATAAAGACATTGAAATGCATTCGATTTTCAAATAATAAAATTTAAATCAAAATTGTTTTCGTGTTTTTATTATCTAAAATTAACTTTAAAAATACATTTAAATATACCTACCTCAAATTCTCGTTTCAAATTGAACGATTAAAAGTTTATTCTTCTTTTATTTTCTTTTTTTCTTGAAAGTTAAGGTTACGGGTGCTGCGAATGGGCTGTACAATTTTTCTATAGGGTTTTTTGTTTTTGTATTAATATTCCCATTTCCAACTTATTTTTATTTTTTTTTTTTTATTGTCTATAGAGCATCTATACTACATTTTGTGCCCACAACTAGAATAATACGAGCTTCATAGTCTTTTACAGCCACATTAATAAAAACGCATAGTCCACTCTTTATCGACAGTCTATAGACAAAGATTTAGTCCATGGCCTAAAATCTCTCATTGATAAAAATAATTTGATCCCAGAACAGAACAGTAAAGTGACGTTTATCAAAAATTACCCTTTGGGAACTTTTGTTTTTGTTGATATTTGACAACCAATTTGAATCTTAAAAATATGTGTTATTTAGGGCTTGAAAACAGAGAAGTTTCGAATTCTTTGTGTTAATATGAAGGCACTCGACTAGCAGGCAAACAGATAAACGGAATCAATCGCTTTATTTGTTAAGATTTTTTTCAGTTGCTTGTGCTATCTCCAGGTTTTCATTCTGATTCGGAGTTAGTTTAAACTCTTTTATCATGTCTAGATCACTTAAGAAATCATATTTAAATTCTATTCCATCTCCCACATAAACATCAAAAAAAATTTTCATATCCGATATTTTAATCTTTATTCTTGTCAAACCTCTGGTGTTTTTAACACCATTAATCATTACTTAGGTCGCATTGTTGATATTTATTTTTCTTCTTTCCTCAGATTCAATAATTTTGAATACAAACATTGGAAACCGAATCGTATATTCCAAATATTTTTTCTAAGTGAAAACGGGAACCTTTGTTTAATATTTCACTTACTTTGCAGTGTGTTTTTTTGTTTTATAATGTTTTGTTGATTGTATGTTCATATTTACCAATCTCATTGTTAAGACTAACGGTAAATGATACTGATCCCTACGCTTGTTGACAATGACACTCCAGTTGTTAGCTCTCTCGCGAAAGCTAACCTTTTTTGCTAGGCAGTTCGCCGCCAACTCCTCTCTGCCAGAGAGTGTCATGACTCCGCCTGTTCTTGAGCGCGTCAATGATTCCATGGCACAAATCTTCTTCCGCACTCGTGCTGTGGCGAGAGTCCTAAAGGATCTCAACATGCATAAGTCCGCTGGTCCGGATGGTATCCCCGCTAATGTTCTGAAGAGGTGTTCTTCCACGCTGGCAAAACCGTTGCGTAAGCTTTTCCATCTATCCTATTCTTCTGGGCTCGTTCCAAGCAGTTGGAAAACAGCTTTTGTCAAGCCTATTCCTAAAAAAGGCGAATCCTCCTCTCCCTCCAATTATCGTCCGATTGCACTTACGTCCCTTCTTTCTAAGGTCATGGAAACGCTGATAAATTATCAGCTCAAGAAATATCTCGAAGACCGAAAGCTTCTTAATGACCGGCAGTACGGCTTTCGCAGCAACAGGTCCACTGGTGATTTGATGGTTTATCTCACCGATCAGTGGAACAAATCTTTACATCGTTTTGGAGAAAGTAAGATTGTTGCACTTGATATTTCAAAGGCATTTGATAAAGTCTGGTATCTTGCTCTTTTATCGAAAATGCGTGTTTTCGGTATCGATGAATCCCTTCTTCGTTGGATTAGAAACTTTCTTTCGAACCGTTCAATACAAGTTGTATTGGACGGGTTCAAGTCTGAAACACACAATATAAATGCTGGTGTGCCCCAGGGCTCCGTATTGTCTCCGACCCTCTTTATTATTATTATTAATGATCTCTTGTCTGTTACTTCTAATCCAATAAATTGTTTCGCTGACGATAGTACCCTTAGCTTCACATATTCGTTTTCAGATTCACATCCCTCCTCTTCGGATGTGGAACTGCAACGGCAAAATATGATAAGCTCATTAAACTCTGACCGAAACAGCATTGTACAGTGGGGACTTAAAAATCACGTAGAGTTTAATGCTTCGAAAACTCAATTCTGTCTTGTATCGTTGAAGCGAGATATACCCCCCTTGCCTCTGTCCATGAGTGGCACTTGCATCAAGGAGACCGAGCATCTCGAGATTCTCGGTATGTGCATCACTGACCACCTCTTGTGGACCGAGCACATACGCGATGTCACCAAAAATGCCGCAAGATGTTTGGGTTTCTTAAGACGGTGCAGAAATTTGTCTCCCCGTCTGATCTGGCTATTATCTATAAAACCTATATCCGTCCAAAGCTTGAGTACAATTCACATCTCTGGGCTGGTGCTCCAGCTACTTACTTAAGCCTCTTGGATGGAACACTACGTGTATGGCTCTTAGAGCTCTACGAGCCAGAGGAACTACGTTCACGGTGAGTACCTGTCTCCGTTCCCCCCATATAGAGCGAAGTTGCTATGTTCTGTCTTAACTCAAAAGCTTCGTAATTTGAGATGCACT
>CAKKXW010000235.1:0-12415 GCA_920937365.1 Sphaerophoria rueppellii | reverse complement strand
GTGGGACATTTTTCTGTCGGAGAGAGAAACATTTTAAAAAAACTGAAAAAGGTTACTCATGGGAATTGACATTACAGGAACAGCACGTTATTTTGCAAACACCATCATCCGTCAAAATGTGTTGTTTATGTTAAATAATTAATATCCAATATCCGGTCTAAAATGAGCCCCTTTGAAGGGTTCAATTACATCGCGTTTGTGTTGGAACGAAATTGCTTTTTATTTGTATCTTTCTTTTTTATTTCTTTCTTTGTTCGTTTAGTAATTCTTAATTTAATTTTTTTTCTTAGTGAAAAGTTGGAATTCTTTTGTGAACTTTGGATAAAGGATAATGGTCTTTAAAGATGGTAGGATAAAAGTTTCAGTTTTCAGATTGTTTGCGATTTGTTTACGTTTGATGTGATGGTTAATTGAAAAAGGCTTAAAAAAACAGTGGCGCAAAAAATAAAAAGTTTCTGTAGGTATAGAAACTATTAAGGTTTTATACCTCACGACTATGGAATAAAAGACGCAAACGTTAATTAGATCAGCGCGCACTACGGCGTATACGTACTTTTTCCACAAAGCGAACTTGGCAAACATGTATTTTGTTAGCTTTCGGAGTTTCATTTTCTAAGAACAATCATCAAAAATGATGCGTTGATTATAAAAATCATGGGTGGTGTGACATTGTAAGCTTCTAATGGCTTGTTGAAGATTGGATCTTAATCGCGAAGGGTATTGTTGATTTTTTGTTTTTTGTTTATGAAATAATTATGGCTTGAGTACAGTTGAAGTAGACTTGGAAACTGGGGTTATTATTAATATGAGGACGCAATAGCCATAGATGTATCCATTGGGATACGGGTATCACCTCAGGCGTGTCTACCTTGATCTCTCCGCACAACAACTTTAAAATGGTGGGACCTTCAAGGATGATTTCGGAAACTTGTTATAGGTTTGGACGACCTTTCATTATATTGCCCGGTCTTTCCCATACTTCTTATAAGCTTCGGGTTGTATTGGTGGTGGGAGGAAAAGGCTATAAGTCTTTTGATATTGATATTGAAATTATCGAAAACGGCTGCCAACTACCTTGGTTTGTAGCTAAACGGAGTCTACCAAGTTTAACTTGTTTCATTACATCTTCTTCGCGGTAAATTTGGTATAGCTCGTTGTCATACTGTCCCTGAAATCGTCCTTACTAACACATGGGGCCAATAATTCTTCTTAAGAATTTTCTCTCGAACGCGGCTAAGACCTTAGAGTTCAAAATGCCTTTGACTGAGCACTTAAGGAGCGGATTTGTAGTAAGTACGGGTAAGACTATCGTACTTTACAGCAGTTTAGAATTAATGATAAGGTGTATGGATTTAAAGAGCCTTGAAAGACAAAAATAGGTTCTGTTTGCTCTGGGTATTAGTAATGCTTAAGTTTCGGGTATTTTCAGGTATTTACCATGTACTTTGATTTCGTCAAGCTTCAAACAGATTATGTTTAAACACTTTATAAGCACATGAACCAAGCATTTCATGTCTGTCGACATAAGGTATTGTTTTCTTTTACTCCTTAGACATATTTCAAATAATAGTTTCAATTTTCTCATCAATTTTTCTTCACGCATGTAGCGTGTTCATAATTTATTTAAGACATTGATTACCTAAATATACGTTAATCCAATTTGCAAAACACATCGAACCATACGAATCCTAATAGTTTGCTTAAAATATCTTATGATGTCGATACAACTTAATTGACATACTCATAAATAACACCAACTTTCTATATCTCCATGCCATTGCGACCGAACCTACTGAGAAAGACAAAATAAAGCCACCAAGGGTAGTATAGAAAACTTTTCTTATTGCCTTCGCATTTTATATTACGAGCAATCTGTAAGCACACTATTCTCTCATACGGTGCGACGACGCGACGTAGTGTGATAATATACAAAGCCTACAGCTATAGTGTTAAGCAAGAATGTTATGCTTCTGTTGTGTAACACGGCATGAAACTGGCGAGAGCACTGCTCATAAAGAAGCAATTATCATTATAGAGCATGATCATAATTTTCTGTTGTCTATTTTATGTTCACATGCATTAGTCGCTGTCGTTCTGTTTATACTCGCTCGGTCCTTGCGTTTTCCATTATGTTTATAGCATCCTGCTCGTATCCTGGAAGGATAAATAGCAATAATATACCTAGCCTATATTGTTGGTATTTCGACCTTTACGCCAGCCATACGGTTGGGTTCCGCAGGCGTTTTCAAAATATGAATGTTAGGTTTAACGGGTGAGGCTGTAAAAAGCACCTATAACCATAGTTAGGAGGCATTAAACACGATGCTTATAGAATATACTTAAAAATTCAAATCCCCCGCAGCACAAAGTGTACGAGTGGTGGGGTTCATTAAGAACTTTATTGTCTATAGTCTTGGGGGTTTGGAATTTGTGGAATGCATTCCTTCTTGTTTACTATTTAACTGAATTTTTGGAGTTGAATTTGGGGGTAGGTTATGATAATTCCATGATCCCTTACAACACTATACAAAAATAATTAAGTCACGGGCAAATTATAGTTAAGGTGAATGTCAGTTTCTTCTGCGGTGTCAGTAAATTCATTTTATAAATCAACAAAACTTATACAGGCAAAACTTAAACTGAGAGCGAATAATTTGATGTTTTATCATAATGGCTGAATCACAATTAGTTAAGTTTCGGGATTGTGAAAATGGTTAAGTTTATTGGAAGGGACTAAGATTGTTGATGTTTTGCAAAGGCCTCAGCAAACAATTTTATTCAAAAGGTACAGTTGGGAAAAAATTGAACAAAAATGTAAGTTCCTTAAAAGGGAATCAAGATGATAATAGCTTAGAGCTGATTGAATGCATTTTTTCACCATTTCATAGTTCTATTCCTTAAAAAAAAAAACATTCTCACTTACCAAATAGTACTGAAATACCAAAAGAAAGATATTTCGAACTAACTTACTTACACCAGCCTAAGAACAACATCAGATTTTTATTATGCTTCCTAAAAAACATTTTTTTCTTTTTATTTGCAGGTCCACTTGTCCTTTCCGAAGCCATTCAAGGGTCAATGGGTCGGCTGCCGTGTAATGTAACACCACCGGTGCCTGAAGATAGAGTAGCTTTAGTAATTTGGTACAAAGTGGGATCAAAGACTCCAATATACAGGTAAGATAAATTTCACAAAATTATTTTGTGTGTGTTTGTGTGTTAGTGTCCAAGGTGTGTTTATGAATAATTTTATGGTTCAACTTTGGCACGACCTTTTTAGTGGTTTTCATCTTGACGCATAGTGTGGCATTCTTTGATGGGATAGTTGACCTTGTCATTTGCACATTATGCTTGAGGAAGAACATTAAATATTAAATTGAGTGTTTTGTGCAGCGATAATAAATATCTAATCAACCAACCGTATGCTACAAATTGACTTAAATTTATGAAAATGTTAAATTAGTCAAAGCAGATGTATTAAAAATGAGATTTATAGTGATAAGCATGCACGAAAACATCGAAACAACCAAAAGTAGGTACTTGCTTTGTTTCATTCTTTTATGTAGCTACTACTTAAATTTCAAAACGACCACTAGATGAATGTAAGCCACTAAAGCAGTCAATGTTCAAGAAGTGAATAACAACTGTTTGAAAGTAATTTAAGTAATTAAAAACCTTTATCTTAGTCTTCGTCTTCTGTGCGGAATGTTGCTCTTAAAGTGAAGAAGAGAAAAAAAATATTTGAAGAATTTTGCTTTTAAGGTTATCTTGGTTCTTTTTGCTCTCTGTGAAGATTCATTAACTTCATTCAGCGCTTCGTTGATTAACATAATCAGATATGTATCTTATAATAATGTTGATTTATGAGAGACAAAGTACTTTTGAGATATTCATAGAAAAAACTGTTCGAAGCATATTATCACAACTAAACAAAGTCCTCGAAAGGATCGTTTGCTATTTGGCAGTACCTTCGTGAAATCGTGAAAGGGTTGTTCATGTTAATTAAATGCGGTTTGGTCGTCTTAACTAGACTTTTTAAATTTTAAAAATCATTCAACTCTTAACCTTTCAAGTTTCTTTTTGTCGACTATATAAGAAGTTCAAGATTCACTACTTATATGGTGTCCAAGCTCGTCCTATCCTTATTCATTAAATTTTTCTAGAACACGAAATTAAATTTCTGGTTTTTTAGAACCACCCAACTGAGGAACCCCGATACAAGTTAAACAGACCAAGAAGGCCGGCAATGATCATATTCGACCGAACAATTTTTTGCATTGACCTAAAATTAAGGCAAAAAACTGCAATGTTCTAAGGGCGGTATATATTTTTGTTCATTCGTAATAAATATAAACAATTTTGTATCTTATCAGTTCCTACGACCTACAACAATGACCCTCCATAATATGTTCGCTCTCTTAAGAATTCTAATCTTTTAACGTTAATTTTTTTACAATACAAAATTAGTTGATTTCTCTAGTCCTTGAGAGCATCATGATTCTATGAGACAAATATTTGTTAGCTTTTCCATCTATCATATTCTCCTGCGCTAGTTCTGAGTGGTTGGAAAACTGCATTTTTCCAGCGAGTACCAAAAAAGCTAATCTCCTTCCAACTATTGACTGATTGCACTTACTTCACTTCCTTCTAAGGTCTAGGTCATGGACACGCTTCATTAATCAAAGATCGAAAGCTTTTTAATCACCGGTAGTACGGTTTTTGTAGTAATAGGTCCACAGGCAACTAGTTATCTGAAGGTATGTATACATCTCACCAAAGAGTGGAATAAATCTCTACATCATTTTGGAGAAAAATTAAACTCGGATTTAAGTGGAACCATGAATAGAAATAAATAATCTTACTTACTTTACTTACCATAATGGTGTCGCTACTGCCTAAGTCGGACCAGGGCCTCACACAACAAACTTCTCCAGCCAGCTTCGTCCCTAGGTAACTGTCTCCAGTTTCGCACGCCAAGTTGGTTCAGGTCCTCTTCCACCTGTGTGCTCCATCTATGTCGCGGTCTTCCTGTACTGCACCTTCCGAGCCGGAGCATTATTTTCCATTTGCTCAACATGACCCAATCATCTTAATCTTTGGACTGTAACTTTTCTGGCTAGGTCAGTGTCGATGTACAGCTCGTACAGTTTTCGGTTAAATCTTCGTCTCAATTCTTCATTTAAAATCACTCGAAGAATTTTTCTCTGAAAGCAGCCCAAAGTGTTTTCATCAGATGTTGTCATTGTCCATGTCTCTGCACCATACATGAGGACCGGGATGATGAGGGTTTTGTAAAGTGTCACTTTAAAGTGTCACTTAAGTTGCTCGGGAGAGGACTTTACTACTCAATTGCCTTCTAAGTCCAAAGAAGCAGCGATTGGGAAAAGTGAATCTTCGTTTGATTTCAGCACAGGTGTTGTTATCTGAAAGCCGCTGGAGCAGATGGACTAGCTGCTAATTTGTTCAAAGCAACAGGCGAAGAACTACATAGGAGCATGCACAAAATCATCAGTAAGATATGGTCAGAGGAATGCATGTCCGATGAATGAAACCTCAGCATTGTTTACCCGATCCTGAAGAAGGGAGATCCTCTAAACTGCGCCAACTATGGAGGAATATGTCTACTAAACATCGCCTACAAGATCCTCTCTGCCGTAATATGTGAACGTCTGAAGCCTTTCGTCAACAATCTGATTGGTCCTTATCAATGTGGCTTCAGGCCAGGAAAAAAAATTTTCACGTTGCGGCAGATCCTGGAAAAGACCTATGAACTCCAAATCGATACCCACCACCTTTTCATCGATTTTAAGGCCGCGTATGTCAGCATGTACAGAGACGAACTGTACAAAGCTATGTCTAGTTTTGGCGTCCCTGCCAAGCTCGTTCGCTTGTGCAAAATCACGACGGAGAACTCACGCTGCTCCATCAAGGATGGCAACGAGCTTACAGAATCTTTCAATGTCAAAAAAGGATTCATAAAAGGCGATGCATTGTCATGCGATTTCTTTAACATCGTTCTTGAGAAGATAGTGCGGAACTCCAATGTCAACACCAGAGGCACTATCTTCCAAAAATCTGTTCAACTTCTCGCGTACGCCGATGATATTGATATAATGGGAAGACCACAGCGTGATGTCAATGGCGCCTTTGTGAGAATTGAGACAGAAGCGACAAAAATGGGTTTAGCGGTAAATGAGGGAAAAACGAAGTATATGCTGTCTTCGAGGAAGGACACCCAACACCAACGGCTTGGGCAGAACGGCACAATAGACACTTATAACTTCGAGGTAGTAGAGGAGTTTGTCTACCTAGGCTCCGCCATAAACACGGACAATAACACCAGCGCCGAGATCAGACGAAGAATAACTCTTGCTAATCGCTGTTTCTTTGGGCTTAGAAAGCAATTGAGTGGAAAAGCCCTCTCTCGAGCAACTAAGGTAAAACTGTACAACACACTCATCATCCCAGTCCTGCTGTATGGTGCAGAAGCATGGACCCTGACAAAATCGGATGAAATTGCCTTAGGCTGTTTCGAGAGGAAAGTTCTTCGGGTCATCTTTGGCCCCGTGTGCATTGAAGGGGAATGGCGAAGAAGATACAACAGCGAACTTTACGGGTTGTACAACAACATGGACCTAGCCAGAAGGGTCAAGGTCCAGAGACTCAGATGGCTCGGTCATTTAGAGCGAATGGACACCAATGCTGTGGCCCGGAAAGCCTTCGACACTATTCCCGAGTGTCGTCGGAGGAGAGGAAGACCGCGACTCAGGTGGCGCACTCAAGTGGAAGAGGACCTCAATCAACTTGAAGTGCAAAACTGGAGACGACTAGCTAAGGACCGAGCTAGCTGGCGGAGACTGTTGATTGAGGCCCAAGTCCACAATGGATTGTAGCGCCACCTTAAGTAGTAAGCAAGTTGTTATCTGAGTTGATAGCGGATCGCAGGTAGACAAAGTCCATTACTACATCAAAGTTAAATCTGTCTATGTTGACGTTTGCTCTAAGACGTCGATATTGGTAGTCCTATCTTGTAGACAGCATTTACTTAGTCTTGCCCTCGTTAACCGCTAGAACCATCTTCCTGGCCTCCGTCTCAAGACTCACAAACGCTCCACTGACATCACGCTGTTTTCTTTCATTTATGTGAATGTCGTCTGCGTATCGTAGTACCTGGACAGAGTTTTGAAAGATTTTGCCTCTGGTGTTGACGTTGGAGCCTTGCACAATCTTTTCAAGAATGATGTTGAAGAAATCACATGACAACGCATCGCCTTGCCTAAAACTTTAAACGTTGAGTTTAACCCAATGCTGGTTTGTATTTTTGGTGATAGATATTATCCCCTTTCCAATGTCTAAGTAATCAAATGACAAAATCTATTAAAGGCTATGGCCTTTTTTATGTATTTTTTGTCCAAGAGAACATAAATTAACAGTTATTATAAGGAAGTAAAAACATAAAACAAAATTATAGTTTAAAATTTGCGTAAAAAAGCAATCGACGTGCCATAGCTACAATTGGGACTGACGAGTTTCACCAATTCCACTCTCATAAATTGTCTGTTTTTTAAAAAGAGGTGTGGTTTAATTTATAGATAATAGAATAATCGAAAAACGTACCAGATGTCGAGCTCCTTAACTCTGATAACTCTGAGAGACGAAAGGAGATTATCAATATGAAAGGTTGGATTTTGTGCGGGTAAATGTCTTTCGATCCCAAATCATGTACTGCTGATTGTTCATCCTGTACCTTTTGTAGTTCTTAAGTTTTCCAATGAGCTGAAAAAGCCTACACATTTTTATAATCACAGTTTGCGGTTTGAACATACAACATTTTGTATAGGTAAAGGACCAAGTTATGTTCGCAATGAATTTAGTACAATTGCTTAAAGCTTGTTTTCAATTGAATCAAATTTTCTGCTCTTCAACAAGTAATCTAATTGAAAAAGTATCAAATCGTACAAAGTGTACATTAATCACTTCCAATTCAAGTGTTTTTCCTGACTACGTTGGCTTAACACTTAATAATTCAATGCAGTTGCAATCATTCCAATCCCCTTCCTTTTCTCTGTATCTTCCTGTCTCTGTTGAGCATCTAAAAAGTTGTTTCATTAATGTTTCCTTATGAACTCCAGGAGATATATAGAGCAACACACCCAAGACGTAAAAGACACAACACTCCAAAGAAGTATTATTTTTCAAAGAATACTATATTCCCAGTTCAAATAAAATCCTCGCTAACGCACCACGAGAGGGTTCTACTATCTGTCTGAAGAGGAGAAAAAGAGCTGAAGCCCCAGATACCTCGCAGTGTTGTTCAGCTACATCCTTTTTGTAAAACTTAATGTCTGAAGTTATTTCCACTTCGTTGTCTTTGTCAATGTTCCCTGATGAATTGCAATTAACTTCAAGAATTGCAAGTGTGACAAAGTTTTATCTCCTTTTTCCTATCTCTGTTTCTTTTCGTTGTCTTGTCTGCATGGACCTACTCTCAGCCAGGCTCCTTGTATTTTCCGGCTTACTTCGCTTGACTTTGCTTAAGGTAACTGTATTTGATGGAAGGGAACTCTCAGCAACACAAAACACTTTATTTTGATGTTCTTCCTCTTCTGCTTCTATTCTACTTTTTCTTCATTGTCATTTTTATTTTTTATCGTAACAAAACACACACATACGTAAAATAATATATTTTCGTATTTTTGTATTTCAGTGTCGATACAAGAGATTCAAACTTCTCACAAGGAACACACTGGTCTGATGATGCATATGGCGAACGTTTGTCGTTTGCAATTTCTGGAAGATCTGCAACACTTAAAATTAAGGGTACCCGACAGGAGGACACTGGCGAGTATCGGTGCAGAGTGGATTTCCAAAAGAGTCCTACAAGGAATTCTAAAGTCAACTTGACTGTAATCAGTAAGTTTCTTAACAACCTATAACTTGTTTCATGTTCTTTTTGTTTTTATAGTTTCTTCTTATGTCATCTGGGAACAAAATATTCTGCACTTTTGGTTTTTTGGTTCATATTGATCTGGACCTGAGCAGCGATGATTTCAAAGATAGTAGAAGTTCTCTTCCGACTTTGAGGACAAAAAGCCCTTAAAAGCCAAAAGAGTCGTGTAAATTGACTGTTTCTTCAACCGTACTACCACAGATGTGAGGCGTGTTTCTTATTTTCACAAATTCAAGACCGTTTACAGACATAAACTTCGTCTCCTCATTTAAGTCTTTTTCTACTTGAGAATAAAGGACCTCTTTAAGAAATTTTGTTTGAATTGTAAATCCGTCGAATCTACTACATCAGATTCTGGTCAACAATACAACACTTTCAAGATCTGCGATATACGAAATGACCCAGACATTTATATTGTCTGAGATATGTAGTCTTGTTTGTTTCTTAGCTCTTAACGTCAACTGAAAGGCATTCACACGCTTCATGCATTTGCAACAAAATAAATCTTCCCATGACATACTTGAGGAGGAAGGTATGTCGATGATTCTTAAAGTTGATGGTATTGAAGTGCAACAAGACGACTATTTCATCCTCGTTGTCGTTATCTTAGGTCAGCATCTTCATCGGTGTTATGTCAAGAACTAGTCCTTGGCAAATCATAGCGAATGCCATTGTGCTGGCGAAACACATTCAAAGTGGGACTCTCCGCCTCTCTCTTAAAAGTGCAAATCCAAGTCCATTAAATTGATAACAGAAAAGCAATTTGCACATACCATCCTTGTCCTTCGACACGAAACAGTCAAGTTCACCAGCTTAAGGTTCTCCTCGTGTCTGGATTGCATTGTTGAAAGCTCGTAATGGTGCTCATTTGAAATAATTTGACACTATTTTCCATCAGGACGATGTTTAGTGTATAATTTTATTGCAATATCATCACGAGTAGACTAGAATGTTTGTTTTTGTAAATTTAATTGTATAGATTAAGGTTTTCATTAATTTTAATAGAAACACACAGAAAAATCAATTTTTAGCAACCAATAATTTTTAATGTAGGAAATCGTGAACAAAACACAAATGGCAAAAAAACCGTTTAAAATAGGAAAGCAAGAAATAATTCTTAAAAATGGTTTATGACTTGAATTGCACATAAGGTCTAAGGGGATTCGGTTTTTAAATTATTCGAAAACCATTATGCTTTTCAGAAAAAACGTTTCGCAATATTTCAGCCAAGCACGTGTTCGCCAAAAGGGTGCTCTTATGATGAATATGTAGAATATGGCTTCGATTATGATGAACATCAGAAATTTTACTATTTTCTATGACAAACCAAATCGCATTTGTCAGTTTTTTTCAGTTTTTTATTGCACAAAACTTCTTTGGAATGCATTAGGAATTTTTAGAAATCCTTCCAGCAAATGTTCAGATTTTGAATTCATAATAGAATATAATTGAATGATAATATTCCTACTTATTTCAGCCTTAAGGCTGAACTATAATGTAAGCACGCTGAAGTGAACCAGCGAATACACACGAACCCTATGAGCAAATACCTTTAGGCTAGGCGCATATTGATCCGCGTTCGACACGAGTGACGCTACACAGCACGGCGCTTGTTTTTGTAAACAATATTCATAAACAAAACAGCGCATATTGATAGACAAACACGACATGACTTGACGAGAGTTTTCCGGAAATCGCGTGACACAGTGATTGAATTGAAACACAGTTTCCCTTGCGAGACTGTCATGGGTTTGATTTTTTATGTCAAAAATAAAATAATAAATTGTCGTTGGGTTTGAAAATTAAAAACAGTTTCCTTTTTTTTTTTTGGGCATTACATCCATCGGAGTAAGTAGATTCTTTAATAATCTCTTGGATTTCCTTAAACTGCTCTCGAGTCATTCTATAGAAGTTGATGAATGTCTCATCTGGTAACTCCAATGTCAGTTTGAACTGTCCGTGGCTTTTTCTTTTTTAAAGATATTTTGCATTCTGGAATTTGAATTTTTTGGTCTTCAAGGAAATCAGCAAAAGTTTTTCCTCCTCATATTCTTTCTCAGACCCAGAATTCAATAAATTCAAAAAATACTTAACTTTTGACAAATTCAACGCGATATTCTTGCCCTGCTTTACAATTTGTGATTTATTTAATATAGATATGTATTTTGACATCAGACACGCGGATCAATTTGCGGAGAACGGCATGACATGTTTTTTATAATCATATCGTGCGACAGTTGTCAGGTCACGTCACACACCTTAGACGCGTCCCAATATGCGCCTAGCCTTAAGCTACATTCGTTAAATTTTCGTTCAGCTAAATCTTTTGCTCACTTAAGAAAATGTTCGTCCGGTTTTTTGACATTAGCTTAAGTTCACCTGAGCAATTAAAGGATTTTTCAATAGATACGCTATAAAAGTTTTCTTAAATAAAACAAAAACGGTTTTAGATATCAATGAAACTCTTTATCCTGTGGAAGTAGGTACATTTGATGCCATTATGTACGGAACTCGATTTCTTTTGCATGGCCCAAACGGGCACGCTTGCAGAAGTCCAGACGCTGAACCCAATCTTCGACGGTTTTCAAGCATAAATCGGCCGATATTGCTGCAATTTCACGTTCGATATTCGTACGAAGTTCATCAATCGTCGCTGGCTTGTTGGCATAAACCATAGATTTGACGTAGCCCCACAGGAAATAGTCTAACGGCGGCGTCAAATCGCATGAACGAGGTGGCCAATTCACAGGTCCATTACTGGAGACAATGCACTCATCGAACTTCGTTCTCAATAATTTGATTGTTTGGCCCGTTGTATGACATGTGGCACCGTCCTGTTGAAACCACATATCGTCCAAGTCCATATCATCCAATTCATTCCAAAAATAATCGGTTAGCATTGAGCGGTAGTGATTCCCATTCACAGCAACGTGCCTATCTTGACCATCACGGAAGAAGTACGGCCCAATGACACCACCAGCATGTAAACCGCACCAAACAGTGATTTTTTCGGGATGTAATGGTGCCTCGTGAAGCACATGTGGATTGCTGCTTTGATCTTGTAAGGATGTAGGCCAAGATCTTTTCGCGAAATTCTTCACAACGACGTCACAGAGATGCCTAACGCTTGAGAACGACCTGTGAGAGACTGATTTGGGTCTTCCGCAATTGATGCGCTAGCGGCAGCAATATTCTCGACACTACGGGCATTTCTTTGTCTCATTGGCACGGAAACATTTTGTACTGAGCCTGTAGATTCAAATTTTTCCACTAGACGCTCAATTGTCGATCTGGCAGGACGATTATGACGACCATAATTGTACGTAGCGTTCTTAATGTGTTGACCACTGACTCCGAATTTCGGTAGTAAATTTTAATAGTTTTGACTCGTTGTTGGATCGTATACCTTTCCATGATGAAATGGCAAACCTTATTGAACAGAATTTCAAGAGAACGTGAAACAATA
>CAKKXW010000234.1:15586-28906 GCA_920937365.1 Sphaerophoria rueppellii | reverse complement strand
TGTTTGTTTATTTTTTCAAAAAACGTCGGGTTTTATTAGATTCTGTAGTAGAAGAATTTCTTTAAGCGCCAACCAAATCACTTCCCATTGTCGTTTGTTTGGTGATTTTAATTTGTTGCAATTAAGTTTGGAGCTATTGCTAATGCTACGAAATGGTGGACACATTTTGCTCGATTGTACAGACTACTGCCTGTATCAAGAAGGTTCCTATCGTTCCAAAAACCAATCTCAACTTACTTCAGTAATTTATTTTGGGCATTTTTACGAAAGCTATCCTATTGTATCAATGGATCAACGAAATTCATTAAGCATTTCTTTAAGAAGATGATGTCTTAGATTATTTTGGGCTGCAAAAAACTTTTTTATTTGTTTGTTTTTTTTTTTTCATAACTTTTATTACAAATAGCTCTACTGTCAGCTCTTAGAGATTATTTTGAGCTAAACATTTTTTTTTTTAATTTCTTGGACCAACTTTTATTGAAAAATGCTCCTCTATCAGGTTTGAATTTGTTCTTTTCATTTCAATGCGAATAACTTATCATAGTAATTGCAATGCGTGCCTCGTGAAGTATCTTGCTCCATTTTATTTTCAGAAAAAAATAATACCAACTTTTAATACAGGATTACACATTCACACACCCATTCACAGATTTCCACAAACACAACACACATCAAATATATTAAGTCTAATGCGGTTTAATATTTTCATACTTATCTGTTCCCTGAAAAGTCCTTCAAACTTTTTTCTCATCCACCATGCTTCTGCACCTCCCCCTCATGTCTTGTAAAATAGTGTGTCGTGTCTCGTGTGTGTACCAATTTCAGGAAACACTCACACATTTAAATTCATTGCACTACGCGATTGTAAATTTCATTGGTGTTCGTAAGAAGTTTATCCTTTGAACGTTTAGATGATGAAAGACTTTCCAGTCCTTGAAGCAAGGAAAAGGAACTTTTCTAGAAATTCCAATATAAGATGTTAAGTATGACTTTGAAGTGCATTTTCTTGATGTGAATAGAATGACGACCACGTGGTGCCTAGAGGGAGAAACGAAAATATAAAGAGAGGCAGACGGAGCCACCTTCGTCTTGAAGATGCACTTTTTTGTGATATGGGATGTTTTCTTCATCGTTTAATGAGAAAAATCATAATCCTTGGTAGACTAGCTAAGAAAGATGATTTCTATGAAGTTCGAATAAAAAAATAAGGATCTTAGATTGACATAGTAGTGGCACTTGAATGCTAATTGCTAATTTATGTTTTATCACAAACGAAATTGCATTTTGTATTTATCGGAGAAATGAGATCTATAAACGGAGCGCAGTCAACGGAGATGAAGGTGACAGATGCAATGTAATGCAATGTAAGTTGAAGTTGCCTGACAGAGCAAACTTTACTTTATGAAAGAACTTCTTCTTGAATTCAATTTTGCTCGATTTAAAAGGTTAATTATGTGGTGAGCATGAAATTCTTTTAGAGGAGGGAAATAATGTAAATCAGGTGGAATTTGGATAACGGTGAGGATATAAGTTAATGAAACTTGTTTCTGACGAAAAAAATGTCTTTGCGTTTGTGAGAAACCTGGAGAGAACGATAAGACGTGCTTTTGTAAACTTATTGATTTATGTGATGGTTGAAAAAAAAACTTTACTCAACCCCTGAATATGAATAAGACTGAGAAATTTAAGTGATAATGAAGGGAAGGCTTACAAAAAAGCTGTCAATGCGAAAAAAAACATTGATTTGAGTCCACTCATGTACATATTCACGCTATTTTGTTCATCTTTTCCTCTTCCTGCAATTACCCCTCGAAGTCCAATTGAAAAAGAACCAAAAATGCCTTTCAAATGTCAAGAACATGCAATCAGGACTAATTACTTCTATAAATAACAAAATTTAGACCCTGTCAAGTAAAATATCAAATGCAACTGAAGTGATGCTCCATTAGAGTGATTTTTATTGACTCATCCTTGTGGAAAAGCAAAAACACGAAAACAAACACAATCACATATCACACCCGTAGATTGTGAGGAAAAAAAATCCCTGAGAATATTAATTTCGCAACCAAGGAACAACCAATTGTTCTTGTCGATGTGTCGTGGCAAAAGAGAAATTGAGGGCACATCAGAGAGCGTTATTAAAAATCCTTTTAACACTTATTTCTTTTCCAACAGGCATATTCAATCTGCACATTTATATGTGCCCTCAAACATGTTTGTCTATTTTTCAAGGGTTTTTTCGTGAATATTTTTTTGCTTACTGTTTTGTTTGCATCCTTTTGAGCTGCACGAGTTCAGTAGAAATAAAAATGTTTTTTGAAAAAATACTGTTTCCTGTACAAAATCGCAATTCAAAATGTCACCCCCAACACCAGAACGCCAACATCCACAGTCTCACAGAGTAGGTACAGCCAAAACCCTCTCCAAAGGTGCAGCATGCTTCTTTTCGCTTGTATTTGTGTTTGAAGTCGTCATCATCGTCTTGTTTTCATGAATAAAAATATCACATGAGGCGAAGGCGTACATGTGTACGCGATGCAAATGGAGGCCACTTAAGATTGTGGAGGACGAGGATGAGGATACTTGTAGAGTCGTCTCGTCGTCGTTGCTATATTGTATTCATCATCATCATTGTTTTGAGTCCTCGTATGGCAATATCTTCACATCGAGGAGGTTCACGCTCACATCTCTCCTTCTCGAGCGAAGAGCTCTTTGTCGTCGCGTATTGTTGTTGTTATTATTATTATGACCGAAACACGATGTTTAAAGGTCGTTTGCGTTTTTCTCTTTCTTTTTCCTAAGCTCTGTCTGGAGGAAAACACAAATTAAACTACTAACTACTACTACTAACAGACGAGGTCCGATTTTGTGAATCTCGGATTTTCGCATTTCTGGATGTTTTAAGGTCACTAGAATCCGAATCAACCCTTGTTGGTGTCTGCGTGTGTAGGTGTGTTCGTATGTGCATATGTGCGTATGTGCGGACGTGCGTTACGTTTTTTCAGCTCAATTACCTCGCGAACCACTCATCGTATTGTCATAATTATTGATTAGGTTTTGAGCGAAATCGGATTATCTGTTTTTTAATGGCAATCAAAAATCTAAGACAACCCTAATATAATGAAATTATGATAATTTCAACAATAATGCAAAAACTTCTATAGTTAATGTAAAAAAAAAACAATATTCAGGAGTATCATAGACTATATTTGATTACTAGCTGACCCATCAAACGCTGTTTTGCCATATAAATGTTAATCTTCGGAAATAATCAAATCAGAAAAATTCTTTCACTAATAGAAAGCTTCAATATTCAGGAATAATAGGCTTTTTTTACTGAGCATGAGTCCACGAGTTAGTACGACAATTTTTTGGCAGATGGCTACACTGTTATTTAATGAACTTAATGTATGTCCTCAAATCATCAGTTTTATGGAAGCCAATTGAATGCTGCTTTTGTTTGCTTCATAAGTTCTTAGGCCTGCCCCTTGTTCGCGATTTTGTTGGAACGTCTTATGCAATTGGCTTTTGAACTGGGTTCTAAGCAGTTATGCAATAAAATAATTTTAAAAAATGCGCATTCACAAAAAAAAAACAACCCGTACAGATTTAAAAAAAAAAAAAATGGAATAAATTAAGAACACTGCATACATTGTGTGTTTTGCTGACTAGATGATAGCATTCACTCAGTTCAAATATTGGTGAAAATTGAACTGAATGCAATACCGTGCTTTTGATTATTTAAAACATTTTTAAAGATGAACAAAAATATAACTTAAAAATGTAATTTCTTCTTTAGCCATGAATGCAGAGGAGAAAAATACGCAGTGTATAAATTCACGGATGCTGTGGATGGGTGGAAAATCTGCACTTCTGGCAACACTGGTTCTTAGGATTCCTTTTTTGTTCATGATATTACCAGCTTATTCGGTCGTAGTTTATTTAATCCATTTCAGACTTGAAGGGTCAATTAACAACGCAAAAAAGTATGAAAAAAAAAATAAAACGATCTTCGAAGAAATGGTTAAAAATAAGAAAAACATTTCTATTTAACTGCTGACAGATCTATCTGTCAAACCTTTTCCAAATTTTTGGCTACCGGGTTATGATCCCGAAACCAATAATTTTTCTTTGTTTCCTGCCTTCCAAGAACGGCTGATCCAATTTGGCTCAAAATTGGTGGAAAGGTAGTTAGAATCAGGAACCGGCTATAGGATGCTTTTTATATTTCAAACTGACCCAGTAACGTGAGTTTTTCCATAAAAATATTTATCTGTCGATAGATAAAAAAAAAATACTAACGATAAATTAATTGACAATTTCTTTTATTACAAAGGTACGTAAGAGTACCAAGAGTAACTTTTCTAGAACTGTGCCAACTCTGTTAAGGGACGGGATGGCTAAACACTCAACTTTAAAGTTACCGTTAACAATAACTTAAGCGCGGATACAATAACTCGCAGGTTAACTTGTTGAATATAAGACGAACATTCAGTGTCGTTGTCATCAACATGACACCCAGGAATCTCCCTCAAACCTCAGCAAAAGCCTTTTTCATTTCTCGTACCTTTCAAACTGCCATCAATTAATCAATCAACGAATGTGATTTTAATAAAAACATCCCTTGTAGGTAAAATTTGTTCACAAAATACAAATTAATCATGTCCCCCCTCTCTTTCATTCTGTTTTATTCATCATTGTCTCAACTTGTCATGTCCTTAAATTAGAAGACTTAGCCTCGTCAAATTGTTTATTGTCATTCAATTAGTTTGGATATTTTTCTAATTAATACCTTCAACTTGCATTAATTACTGTCTCTCTTTCTCTCTCGCCCCCACCACCAATTTTAATAAAGAGTAATTAAACGAAAAACAAAATTAATGGAAATCAATTTCATCGACTCCCTGACCCTCTTCACCATCCAATATTCACTTCGATGACTTTCTAATTGCTGTGTGTGAATAAACAAAAATAAATCGAAAAGAGGGAGAAAATAATCCCAAAAAAATGATCCCAATGAATATGGGAGAGAAAGAGAAAAATACAGAAGCCCCAAATTAGCCTCAATGTGAAATGTCATGCAAACTGACTGTTGGGAGACGATTTCGCCTCTTTTTCCCTGTCATCCTTCTCCATGTTCTACTTTTCGCTTAAAATATATCTTAAGCTACATCGAGGGCACACTCTCTCTTTGTCTATCTCTTTTTGTGTCTATAGGGTATTTTTTTGTTCAATGACCATTACGATTCGGTTCACTTGTTTTGGTTCTTATTTCGATAATATTGACTTTCTTCCATCTTATAATATCTTTTTTTTTGCTCGTTCACTAACCGGCCAAACCGCTTGACCGATTTTCTTAATTTTTTTTTTTTTTTTTCTTAACTAAAGAGGAATATGGGTAGAAGGTTTAGGAAAAATGAAATGTATACATTTGGAATCACAAACGGTGAAAATTTCAAAAAGTAATGCTTTTCTCACTACAAAAAAACAACCGGGATTTGGTAAGGGCGCCTTCATGCATCCCTACATCGCATGCTCAGGCATTGGGCATCCTGGTCTATATACGCCATCCTTCTAGCGTAAGTGGGGTCTGCCGCGCTGTCTCCTATGATTTTTACCGCAAAGGACTTTCCTTGCCGGTTCCTCCTCGTTCAAACGTGCTACATATGTTAGGTGTCCAGCCTATTGGAGTCTACCAAGCTTAATTTTTGTCGGTAAGTAGATAGTGGTCATTAACGGGGCCAATAAATTATTCTCCCTAAGAATTTTACCTCGAACGCGGTTAAGAGTTCATGGTGTCTTTGGCTATGCACCTCAGTCCACGGATCGGATGTAATGGTAAGGTTTTTTGACTTAAATGACCTTGAAAGACTGAATGAGGTTCTCTTAGCTTTGAGCAACCGCCAGCGTATTTTTTTTTTACATATTGTTATTGGCTGCAACTACTGACTCAATGTTCCTAATTGAGGGATGGTAATACTTCAAACTCGTGCTCCTCCACCTTAATATAGTTATTCTTCTACTACTAAAACGTTTTCTTTCGACGCGGCCACCATGAACTTAAGGTCGCTACACACAAGCTTGACAAGCACGCATGAACAATGTTTTTGTACAAGCATTTTGAAGCGTCTGTAGGAAAATTTTGCTGAAGCGTTTTAACTGCAGTATAAGCCACTTGACGATTGATTTTTACGCAGCCCCAGGTTTTTCGCCACGCCGCCGCCGCCTCCTAAACTAGGATAAATGATTGTACAGTTTGTAGGTTCCCTCCAAAGACGTCTGCGGATGATTGGGTAGATTTGACCAGTTCAGAGCTTTGCCATTGAAAATGTGACGATATCGATAATTTTTCAGAAGACTTGTTTTGTTTTTTCTTCGTAGAATTGAAGAAAGGACATAAAAGAATTTCGACGAAGCTTAAGTTAAATTGATTAAATTAATTTAGCAGCCAACGCACCTAACCACTAAGCTTCGGACATCTATATACGTTCATTTAAATGAATATTTTTCCATCCATAAATAATTCACTAAAATGATTCAAATCGGTGTCCAAGAGCCCAGGTAAAAGAATTCAAAATGATTCTTTTCTGAATTCTTTTTCGGTCGAGTTGTTCATTTTCTTGATTTAATTATGATTCATTTCTGAATGAGAATATTTGCTGGGAAGCGCGTTTAAATTTGCTTTTGTGTCAGTGTGTTTGTGTGTGCAATGTGACGTTTCCTGTTTCCGAATGGACGTGATTTTTCTCTTATCTTTATACTCTATGTGAGCACTTTGATATATCAAAGAATATGACCATGACTACTCGAAAGCTACTGCAAAGACAGTACGTCTGTAGCCACTGTGGCGTATGTGGAATGTTTTGCTAAACGCTTATGTTTCTTTTATTGTTTTTGCTGTTGTTGCTAGCATTGTGGTAATATTTGTGTACGCATATTGCCAATGCTTGAATAATTGATTTGTTACGAAAGAACAACGACTGCGTGATTGGTTATTGTACAATTGATGGTACATAGCAATCAGAGTTAATGAGTGTTTACACACAGATAATAATTGGACGACTTTTATGCAGAAGTATTGGAGGATTGGAGGAAAGATAAAAAGAACAAAGGTGTAATTCTGTGAATTACTGTATTTTGTATTTCGATTTGATGGAAAGCAATCATGCGTCAAAAATGATTTGAGGCTGACAGGCAGTTTGCGTAATTTCTGGAGGAGAATATTTTTGAATGAATTGTTCAAGTGAATAGGAATTATGGTAATGAGACTTGATTTGGTAGCAATTTGCAGTCAAGTTGAGAAGAAAAATTTCAGGAATAAAATATCAAACTGTGGCCTATGCCATAGGCCTCCTTAGTGGCTGATTCTACTGAAATTTCCACCGGACTTTTCACTTTTTAAAGTTAGAAAACAAGCAGAAGACGCATTGGATCCAACCTGGAGAAAACAGTGCTTGGAACAGCAATTATTCCTTCCCCAACTCGACCAATTATGGTTTGACAATGGCCGTTTTCTTCATTTTCTTCAAGTCGGCGACGGATTGGTCCAGCGATTTGGCAAAGTACAGCTTTGTGAATCTCAGAAAAAATCTAGCCATTGTATTTCCGGCCATCAAACAAAACCGAAACTCACTTGAATTGCGATTTAACATTGTCAAACACTGATCTGAAGAGGGCTCACGTCTGCTGTCTGGAGTATGCAAACGCAGTACCAATCGCACAGCAATCATGATCAAAATTTCTTGCTGGATATGGCGTCAGCGATCTCTTGAAATGCTTCTGTCTCAGTGATCCTGCACATCTTTAACCGGCTTTCGAACTGGTGTTTTTTTTTTTTCAATTAATAATCCCCTAGTTAGGCCTAACGAATTCACTTTGCAATTTTCGAAACAACTTTAATTTAAAATTTCTATCTAGATAAGTAATTTCAAATTACAGCTCGCTGTTGGTGGAAGACTTTCACCAACAATTTAAAAAAATTCTTTTTCAACTACCTGAGAAATGGAAACTCTCCACCAAAGATTGTTGAACTTTGTTGCATCAATGGCACTTCAAAACTTCTCCTCAACCTATTATCTGTTGTTTTTATTCTCTCTCTCTTGATTTTTCATACCAACAATGACACAAATTTCCACTGTTTATGAAGTTTCATTGTGAACTGAAAAATGCAGCAAAAGAAAAACTAAAATCCGTAAAATCAAAAACAAAATGCAACATGAAAATCAACTTGAAACATTCATCAACAAGAGACTGAGAGAGTGAGCACGTTTTTTCCTCAAACAAAAACGACAGCACAAACGATATATCATCGCTCGTCAGTCGTTGGTATATTAATTTATAAGCTTCCTTATGAGAATGATGCGAGGTATATAAACTTAGTAATGCAACTCATAAACTGTATCTAGTCACCTGTAAGACTTCAATTACCATCCTCACGTGAACTTTTCCTAATTGCTTTGGCAACTGTAAACATTTTCCTTTTCAAAACCGTTTGCTCTGCCTTGCACAAGGTGGTTATGTGTGCCTTGAATATTAAAATCACAATAATGCTCACAATCCTTATATTCATCACTATCGTCGAGTAAGATAGATGTCAGTTGTAGGTACTTCTTGTCAACTAAAAATATTCGCCTTAACAATCATCAGATGAGGTATAATTGTTGAGCCTTTATGTATGAGCCCTCCACAACCCCATCTCAAGCGTTGAGCTGTTGCTGTTGCCACCAACAACACGACCGATGACGGTATTACAACAGCACTTATACGCCTCTTTCCCATGACCCATACAATAGGCCAACGTCAACAACACTTTTTAAAACCCTTAGTTTCGCAAACTTCATAGCTTTCCCCATACCTCATAGCAATTCCCATAACAAAGCAAAACAGCGCAACGCGCCATGTCGTCATGTCAAAGAGAAGCAATTTAACAATGGAGCTAGTAGCAGCAACAACATTTTCATGGGTCTTCTCTGTTTGGTTCTTTCGTTTTCATTGCCGTCGTCACTGAAACCCGACTACACTTTTCCGTAAAGGATTAACAAATACTCATAAGATTGTCGTGCATTTGGTCGTTCTCTGTATATACTGTTTTTTCCCCCTTTCTTCTTTTTTGTTTTATTGTTGATTCTCCATTGTAGTATAATCCCCAGCACCCACACTGTCAAGAGTACTCTGCTGCCGCTAGTACATTTACATTTATGACAGATAATGGGTAATTAAGAGACACTGCTGGTTAAAGTGCTGACACACACACATTGTGTTGACTATAAGGACCACAACGAAGGCGATAACGCAACGACTACGAGAAAGACGAAGCCAACGATAGAGAAGCAACTAAGACTAGTGCAATGTTTTGACAAAATCCAACGTTGCACAACGATATGACAAGAGGCAATTTAGAGAGCACTCCAACTCTAACTAATATAAAAAGAAGACACCCTTTCCACACTCAGTCTCAACTCAACTCTCTGGGCTACCCCTTTTTATGAGCTTTGTCCTTCATCCTTCCCAAGGATGTATTTTTTTTTATTAAATTTAAAGAGGCTTCAAAATTCCTCGGTTTGCCTCTGAATTATCTCAAACAGGAGCGTCCCGGCGGGGGTAGCATGTTACTCCCATCATTTCAGGAGAGAGGTTTTTCGAGGTATCGTGTACCTTTACCATCCCCCAAGAATAAGGATTTCCTTTTTGTTTCATGTGATAGCTCTTGATCTCAAAAAGGAAAGAAGAAATCGAGAATGTTTTAATGAGACATGAGAGAAAATACACTTTTGCCGTTATAATACCAATCAAATAGCTTTACACCACCCCTCCGTTTCCACCACTCACAGCAACTGTCATGTATCGTTATCGTTATGTCTTCTAACTAAACTAAATGAATGTCAGGGGTATTTGCGTAATGCATTTTTCTTCAAAACTTTTTGTTTTCGTTTTCCATTCTCTCATTTTTCGTCATTGACATCAAAATTGTTAATTATCTTCCCAAGAGTATCAAACCGAATGAGAGGGAGAACTATCCCAAGGATGTTTAGAAAAGCGAGTATTAAGGCTAAAACACAAAGACGCTTCAGCTTCAGCTTCGTCTGCGTTACGATGAACCCGCTTTGCGTTTGCTTTGAATGACAGTTCTCCCTCCATCACATCATCATCCCTCCAAAACAGCTTTGCCACTTTACTCTTTTTGATTTTTGAAAAACTTTGAAAATCTACTTCCTAATTTGCACCATCAGGAATTTCTTAAAATCTGCTTTACTCGAAAAAAAGTAATTCGATTTTACTTCATATTTCTAAAATCCCCTGCGATTAACTCATTAAGACATAATGCCTACAGTTTACAGTGAAAACTCGCACGCCTTCATCATATTTTCAGGAAAATATACAGGACTTGCGTTAAAATGTTGGTTGAATTTAGTATTTTTTGTTAATATTAACACATTTTATCCATCATGTAGTATCAAAATAAAATCGAAAATATTAACACAATGCGGATACAATTCTATATGAACTTTTGATAAAAACTGGTTGTCCCTCTGTGCGTCAATGTATCCAAGGCCAATATAATATACACAACACATTTTAAATCTACTTCCCTTTTTATCAATCTTTTTCGCTTTATTCCCAAATCTACTTCGAATCCTTTTTTTTTTAAGTGGTAACGCTGCTCCAAAATCTGTGTGTGTACTTTTCTCTTAAACAGCTGTTGAGCTGTCAGACAAAGCAAAAGTTCAGCATATTTGAACTAGAGCTTCAGTTTGGAGTCACGTTACGTACGAAACGTGAGGTCGAAGCGTCATTGTGATAGCAAGCATTGAATTCCTATAGCTGAACTCGTAAACGTCAGGCGAAGCTGAAGCTGAAGCGCCTTTGTGATTTAGCCTTTAGAATCACAATTAATAGAATAATGAATACTGTTAAATGAGATTTCTGAGTGGTTACGGGAGAATAGCAAATTCGAATTAGGTAGAAAATGAACGGAGAGATGGGAGAAAAGGGACTCGAGAATATTTTCCAGGCCCTTCGTTTTTATTTTGTTGTTGGATTTTACTTACTTACCTTACCCAACAAAACTATCCAATTTACAAAAGTGTGCGTAAACAAGCAACTCATAGACTTCCGTAGACTGGAAAAGTGGACATTTATTTTTGTTTTTGTTTCATAGGTTGGAAATCTGTTTGCCTCTTTGTCTTCTACATTCTTTTGCGTGTTTTTAATTGGCCCCTTACAGTTGTATGAAGCTACCATTGGTTTTCAACATTGAATTTTTCTAAGAGGGGGGTTATAGCAACAAAATTTATGTTTTTGAAAAAAAGTCTGGGAACACTGACCGCGGCCGCCGTTTGACAGTGACAAAACGAGAACTTGCTTAGATTTTGTTTTAGCTGGATTTAAGGTGAAACTTTGCCGTCCTGAGAAATATTTCTAGAAGTATTATGTACAGAAAAACAGGGGTCTATTATATAAGAAATATTACCAAAGTTTCTTAGCCAACTAAGACAGTTTTCGAATTACCATTTCTATCAAATAACAAATTTTAAACAAATCCGGACTTCTTGTAACAAGTTCTTCCACGCAATTGTACCTTATACATTCCATTGTACCCATATACATCATGTCAAAAATCACCTACGACTACTGCATGCTTCTTTACCATCCGACTTTCTCCTGCGATAGGAACTTCACCTTAAACGTCACTACAGAACGACCAAAACTGACATTTAAACTCTCCGAATTCAAACTATGGGAATGGGAAAACTTTTCTATGATTTCGAATCCTTCGCTTTTTGAATTCAGCACATCCATCATGAGTTCCGAAGCATCCCATCATCATCCATCAAAAATTCTACATGTAACTAGAAATTAAATCATATACTTGCCTTAGGGTATATGCATTCAGGTTTTCACATAAACACTAGAAGCATATAACAAAGTATTCACATTCCCTTCCGCCCTGAACCACTCTCTACCGAACCGCTAACCAAAAATTTGTAATTCATCTATTGATGTAACTTGAAACTTTTCATACAATTATCTTTGAGTATCTGAAGACAACTTCAGCTTTGTTCTGGTCATTGGCTAAATACCAAACTCTATATCCTTTCATCTTGTGCCTCAAAACCTAACTTCGAAACCATGTAGTTAATCAAAAAATCAATTCAATGTTCTATCATCTTCGATTTTGGTTTATTACTCGGCCACATGGAAACATCAAATCTATAGCTACACTTCTCGTCATCACGAGAAACACACATAGAAAATATATAATTCACCAAATTAGGCATCGCATGAATTTTGAGATTAAATACAAAGATCTGTATAAGGACGACTTTGTATCCCTTAAGAGACATCCTGATGATGTGCTCTTTTGCTTGCAACATTGAGAAATAGGCAATGATTTTTGTTATAAGGACCCAACTGGTGGACGCAGCAGGTGCTTCTTGAAATTTTTCAATAGACACGCTGGTGATTTTCGGAAACCTGATACCTTCAAGGGAATAACACAGACAATCCAAAAGATAAATTGTTTTGCTATATACCTAATTCTATTCATCTCTGGGGGAGTAGAATGGATTTCCGAAATCGATATGATTTTAAAAGTTTTTGGCATCTGCTAAAAAGGAAAATACAACCAGAGATAATTTTGAGGTAGGTCTTTCATGGCTTTCAAGGGATTTTTGGAACGCATTGAAATTCTTTAGAATTGAATTGAATGAGTTGTTCATATCAAAGGGAAAGAAACAACAAATTGTTTCAATGATTATTTTTAATTGTTCATTTTCGTCGTTCTCTTTTGGAAAAATGCAACAAATCTTAATTTCAAATTCTTCATGATGACAAAAAGAATGTTTCAATTTCAACTAAAAAAATGTGCACGACTGGGTCGTACGAACTTGCTCCTGCATGCTAAAACTAAATATTTATGATTATTTATATTGCAAAAGGTAGTGTTAAAATAAGAGATATACTTTAAGCAATAATCCTGATTGCACTATAACTTACAGCTTACACTTAACTCAAAATAAAATATATATATACACATATAAAAATAATTAGAATTTATTAAAAAAATTAAAATTTGGAAATGTACCTCGTATATACATTTCATTCCAAAAATTTAAATGCCAAACAAATTCAAACCTTATTCTTGATTTATTGAATTTTTTTTTGAAAATCGTCGGAGCCGTTTTTTTTAAATTAATTTCTTATATATAAAATTTTTCAAAAATAATTTAAAATTAATTTGGGTATGCAGTTTTCAAGACCAATTTGGATTTTTAAAATTGATCCGTTTCTGAGATACAGAATTTTGAAAAAAAAAAAAAT
>CAKKXW010000232.1:16915-28194 GCA_920937365.1 Sphaerophoria rueppellii | reverse complement strand
ATGGACATGACGCGGCACAAAACAACATGCTACACGCGCTAGACGTTAGTTGGTACGGTTAGAACTCGGCAACCCTTACTAACGTCCTACTAAGTAGAGCATACATAACAACGAAGACAGATTAGATGGAGGATGAGAGTCATCCGAGACATGTAGATTTTGGCCTAACTAAGATAAGGTCAAGAAGACGTACAGGCAAGGTACAGGTGCCAGATTTGGCAGAAAAGACAAGAGCTATGTCATATCTCTTTCGCAAGGCGCAGGAAGAGCGTTATGGTACAGAGATGTCATCGTTAAAGAAAGGTAAGGGCCTCCCAGAGAGAAGCAACTTGGGACCGCTCAATCCGGTTTTAGATGTACAGAGCCTACTGAGAGTAGGAGGTAGATTAGACAGAAGCAACAATACATACGAGATGAATCATCCTGCAATCATTCCCAACGGCTCAAGATTGGCATGGTTGATTGCAGATCGCGCACATCGTACAACAAAACACGGCGCAGTACAGGTAATGATGCAATTTGTTAGAGAGAGATACTGGGTTATGAAGTTAAGAAGTGAGTTGAGGAACTATCTACATAAGTGCGTCGTATGTGCGAGGCATAGCTGCAAGCTAGAGCAGCAGTTGAGGTCGGAGCTACCGGCAGACAGAAGGCAAGTAGGCAAACCATTTGTCCATTGTGGTGTCAATTACGCAGGACCCTTTAAAGTTAAGATGTTAGAAAAGAGAGGCGATCAGATAACGAGAAGCAAGTGTTGGGTTGCGATTTTCGTTTGCCTCAAGACAAGAGCAATCCATATAGATCTCGTCACCGATTTAACTTCGCTATCGTTCATTGCATGCTACGAACGCTTCATAGCAAGAAAAGGTAGATGCGAAAGGATGTACAGTGATAATGGGACAGCCTTTGTAGGTACCAATAACGAGTTAAAAAGAGCTATAGAGAAATGGACTGACGAAGCTGCAATATCGCATTTGAACAGCAAGCATACTGAATGGCACTTCATGACGCCAGCCGCTCCTCATCAAGGTGGTATCTACGAAGCAGCAGTGAAGTCCATGAAATATCATCTCAAGAGAATAGTTGGGCTGAAGAAGTTATCTTACGAGCAAATGTCCACACTTTTAGTACAGATAGAGGCCATACTTAATTCAAGGCCAATCCATCCGTTAAGTGACGATCCGTCAGACGTACAGGCTCTAACGCCCGCACATTTTCTCGTGGGCGAACCAACCATACTTCCAATTCCATTTGATGTCAGCAGTCAACCAAGTACAGCCGGAGTCAAACTCTGGAAGGAGCGTCAGCTGATGCTTAAACATTTCTGGAAAAGATGGAGCACAGAATATCTTGTCACCCTACAGCAGCGTAAGAAGTGGCGCAGAGAGAGAGAAGAGCTCCAAATTGGGCAAATAGTAACCATTTCCAGTGAGAACTTTCCACCAGCACATTGGGCACTTGGTAGAGTCTGTGAGCTTATCACCAGTAAAGATGGATTAGTAAGATCAGTTGTCGTACAGACAGAAACAGGGAAGCTAAGTAGACCCGTACAGAAAATTTGTGTAATTCCAATAGAGTCAGAAAAACTTTAAGATAAAGATATAGTAATAATGTAAAGAAAATAAAATAAGAAAGTAGACAAATTACTTAAGTATAGAAGCTATAATAATACATGTAAAGATATGAACACAAGAAATGTACAGATGTAAAGATGTAATATTAAAAGATGTAGCAAAACATAATGTAAAGACACAAGTACAGATATTATATGCAAGCATATGCAATTTAAATAAAAGGCGCTTAACAGCCGGAATATATGTTGATTAATTGTGAAG
The DNA here is from genome assembly GCA_920937365.1 of Sphaerophoria rueppellii. NCBI lineage: Eukaryota > Metazoa > Arthropoda > Insecta > Diptera > Syrphidae > Sphaerophoria > Sphaerophoria rueppellii. The sequence continues at coordinate 26,359 of CAKKXW010000232.1, read as the reverse complement.
AAAAAACGTACAGTAAAGAATGTAAAGAAGTGTTTATATAAAAATTGTTAATTTTTGCTGGCACTGTATCGAACCGATATACACTTGTATAGGTATTTATGTAAAATGTCTAAATGTATTAGTAAAAGTATGGAGCTTCACTCCGATATGCTTTTTTAGTAATAAGTTAGTTGCTTGTACAGAACCGAAGTAATAAGACGTGCACATTCGTTGAGTGTTAAGATTGTTAAGATTGTTAAGATTGTTCTAGATTTGTACAGTAAAAAGTAATTATAAAGTGTACAGAATAAAACTAATATCCTAGAGAAAGTGTACAGAATAAAGTTAATTATATAGAATAAGTGTACAGACGGTATTCAATAGTGAGACAATAAAGTATATTCCATAGTCGGTTTTTTACCAATTGGTTTTCCGACTTTAAACCATGTGTTTTATTTGCCGAACATTGAAATTACAGTCCAAAATATACACAGTGAGTCAAATTCGTTAGAAGTTCAAACCCTGTCCATATTTGGGCTTCTATAAAGGAAAAGATGATGGATGATGTGCTTATTTACAGAAAATTTGAACCACATAAAATTAAAGAAAGGATTTAAATGAGAGCTATATTGTGGTTGAAATTGGTAAGCATCATCATTTCTAATATAAACTCAGAGGCCATGGTGGGAAAGGAATAGTGAGACTAATGGCGTTTTTAATTGGCAATCTGGAATCTAAAAAGAAGCATTCTGGTTTTGAAATCAGAAGGGAATTCTCTTCTTTTCAGAATCAGAACTGTCACTTTTGCCCAATTGAACGCTTTCAGAATACTTTTTTTTACTTCCAGATTGCCAATTAAAAACGCCATAAGTTATACCATTGAATATAAAATTCAGTAGAATAAGTAGCCTCACCTACTTGGGTTTCACTAAGTGTTGCGGGGCATCAACAGAAAATTCGTTTCTGAAACTCATACTACTACTTTTGATTATTCACGCAGATACTGTTAATCATAATAATTTTTCAAATGAATTTCCATTTGATTTTCGAAACACATCACCAATGGCCAATCTCTCAACCCATCCTCTCTGCCTGCGAAGGAATTTCACCACTACTGCCACTACTGGCCATTCTGTATTCATAAATAAATTCATTAGAGCGTCAATAGTCGTATGGTATAGAAATAAAATACTGCATTCCTATTTTGGAATTTGTATGCAAATTGATTTCGTTTGTTTAAATTTATCCCTTAAACTCCACAAAAAATAATTTATGCTGATTAAGACCTATAAATCTCTCTTGCAATCCTTATTTGCATTTATATTTTATTCTCAATGCCTGGTGGTTTAAGTCACATACAAACAATTCTAAACATTTTCTGTCGATTGGTTACAAATTCTATCATTGAAAATTATCGTTTAAGCTTCAGAATTAGGCACCCTCAAGCCTCTATCAAAGCCAAGGAAATCGGATAGATGAAAGGAATCAATCGAAGACGTTTTGATTGAATGAGAGATAATCGATAGATTGAATAAAAGCTTGACTGTGGTAAGCCATTCGTAGTTTTTGATTATATCAATCATATTTCTCTTATTGTTTGTCTAATGCTTCTGGACAATTGAGATGAACGATTGAGATATTGCTTTGTTCAAATTTGTCTTTGGCTGATTCAACTCAATATAGTGGAACAGACCCATTCACATTCAATAGTTGCATATTCGACAAAAAGTCTATTTCCGTCATTCAAGTCAAGATGCAACATTACATATTGTTCTTTTTTTGTAAAGTTCGATAGACAGTTTTATTTCATCAAATTACATTTAGGGGAAAGGTTGGAACAGTGAGACACTTTTTTTTCAAACTGTTATAATTCCGAATTCTTTTGAGCTACGAAAGTGAACTTTTGATGGTATCTTACGACATATTTCCCAAACGTTTTGCCTTAAAAATATAACTAAATAAATCAAAAACAACTTCCTTATAAGTTGAATTATTGTAGAAGGTCAAACTGTCTCACTGTTCGGCGGGGGTTCGAAGACTGAGACAGCGTAGGCCGCACAGTGGGACAACATAATATTTTTGATAAAAACTCGTCTTAAACTATTTCTGATTAAAAAAAAACAAGCACGAAATATATTTGTTTTACGTATTGCGTATATTTATCAATTAATTCAAACAAAACCCAAATAAATTATTATAAAATAAGCCCAAATTATGCCTGTTGAATGAGGTTGCCCGCGACAAACTGCAACCCTCTGATGTCTGGAGTGAAAGTGATGGGTTCCGTTTGCGAAATCGCTTTAACCAACCATCAGTGGCTTTCTTGTGTTCTATCCAATATTTTGGAATCGTTTTTGAATTTGTTATGGCAGTTTGGTACGCTAAGCGTTTGACGTCGTCTAAGGATAACCCATAGAACATTTGTGAGCATTTTTTTACATACGTCGCACAAAGACTGTTCTTCTTCAGCGGTGAACATTTACGGCATAATTAGGGCTCATTCTGGCCAGGGATGAATCATTATATTTCTTTACATAGCGTGCAAGCGTTTGGTGGGCCACTCCATTATTTTTTGCAGCCTTTCGCAGGGAACATCCATCTTTTACCATTTCAACAGCATTTTTCATGGCATCTGGAGGCGTCTTCCCGTAGCTGTACCGTTTATCCATAATTTACTGCCTCAGGATGTCAAGGATACCGAAAAAGCTATATAAAGTAATAACATAACAAACAATAAATAAATTGATCATGAAAGCCGAACAGTGAGATATGTCTCACTGTTCGCCCTTTGAATCTGTCTCACTGTTTAATTTGTGTCACTTTTAAGAAAAACTTTTTTTTACAAAAAACTGGTAAAGCTACCGAATACTTTTTTTAAGCAGTGATAGCACACATAATAACAAACCAATTAAAAAAACACTAGTTCACTTACCTGAATAATTTAAGTTGCTACACAAATTTTCAAAACACGGAAAAAAATACTTTTACTCTTTATTTTCGGTCTTCACTCACTGAAAGCACACGCGCAACTGGCTGTTGTGCGGATCAGAAACAAAAGTTGCGGAATGGAAAAGAAACGTTATTGTCTGCATCGACATGTCTGTGCAAGTTTTTGCGAAGCTAAAAAATAGAATGTCCCACTGTTCGTACTGTCTCACTGTTCCAACCTTTCCCCTAATGTAATTTTCTAGCGACGCGACGCACAGCTCCCCCTGCTCTCAAGAAAGCCATTCAAAAATGGTCCTGTCCAAGAAATCCACATATGATAGCGTTCTTCACAGGAACTCCAGCAAACTGGCTACCATTTAGAATTTCCGTAATGTCTGTTTAAGCCAATAATTGGGTGGACTTGGTTACAATAGTCGCTCGGCTAGATGTTTATGAGTCACGGATTGCATTCCCCAACGAAAGGTTGAATAGCAGGCAGGTCAGTCCTTTCCCTTGTCGTGTCTGGATAACGTCCGGATTCCATAATTTGGCTTGAAACGTTGTTAATGGTCAGTCTACATAATCTTATCAATTTATTTGGGATGCTGAATTCTCGTCCAGTTCTACGCTGACTTTGCTGTTGTAGACGATCTTCAAATGTATAAACAGATGGAATGTTGTTTGGTGGTTGGCTGTTGTAGGATCTGGGGACATATGCTGTATCTTTTCCTACACACCGGGTGCTAACTTTACCACCAAGTGGTATCCACCGGGTACTTGTTATATCACTAGATATAGCGAAACTTGTAAGCGCAAATGCAAAATGAAGAAACAGTAGCGCTTAAAAAACGGCCCTACAAATTTGGAGTTAAGTGCGAGGGGCTAACAATACCTCCACAGTAAAAAACTAAGAAGTTATGAGAGAGATAGTAGCCTAGGATAATGACCCCTGTCTTATGATTAACATACCCGGAACGACAACGGACTATGCATTGAGAGTTTGTACCTGGAACGTAAGAACACTCCAACCAAAAACTTGAATCCGTCCTAACGCAGTATAAGGAAGACATTACTACGATCCAGCAAATACGTTGGATAGGATCAGGGACAATGAGAAGAAAAAATTGCAACATTTATTACAGCTGTCATCAAAGAATGCACACATTTGGATGAGGATTCGTCGTGGGAAATCTGCTAAGATCTAATGTCTTGGATTTTAAGCCAATTGTTGATCGCCTGGCTGTAATCCGCATCAAGGCCACACTACAAAACATCAGTATAATATGTGCACATGCCCCTACTAATGATGTTGAGGAGTCAAGCAAGGAGGAAATTTACGACCTCCTGGATAGAGCCTTGGAGCCAGTCCAGAGTACGACGTAAAATCATACTCGGAGATTTCAATGTAAAAATAGGAAAGGAAGACATCTTTGGCGGATTAGTTGGAAAGCACAGCCTTAACGAAGTTACAACAGATAATGGCTTCCGACTAATCGTGCAGCTGCAGCTCGTAATACGTTGATAAGTAGCACTTTGTTTCCAAGACAAAAGATCTACACAGCAACCTGGCGATCTTCGGGTGGTCGAACCACCAACCACGTCGACCATGGGTAATCGATGCAAGACACGCATCCAACATCTTGAACGTGCGCACTTTCCGGAAGTGGCTATGTTTAGAGCTCGACTATCAAACGACAAAAAAACACGTGCGGCCCCAAGAAAGAAGTTCAATATCGTTTGCCTTGGCACTCAGGATAATGCCAGCTACTCTCCGCCATCCTCCCAAATACCACCTTGTGGAACCAATGTCGTTATTCGCGAAATAATAAAAACTGTAGCCGAGACCACCACAGGTAACCAGCCAGCCCCAAAAAAGAATCCGCGCAAAATGCGCGGTTGCCGATTTTGCAATGGAAAACAAGGGCAGCCAGAGAAGAGTACCAAACAATAAGGAGAAATGAGAAAAATACACTGCGGAGGAAGAAAAGAGCATCCGCAGTTTCTCAGCTCAACGATGAAGAAGAGTTTCGGGCAAAGACGAACAGAACCGGGACACAGGCTCTTCGAAACAGTGAAGGAAACCTAGTCACCGAAGCACAGGGAATTGTAGATGTTTTCAAGCAGCACTTCAAACAGCTGATAAATGCGCAAAATGTCGAGCGAGCTAATGACGAAAGGGAAGCAAGACCAGTCAATGAAGACCCAGTCCCCAGTCCCAAGTCCTAGAGGTAGAAAGAGCCATGCAAAAGCTAAAAAATAACAAGTCCGCCAGGTCGGATGGCGCATACCTGTGGAACTCCTTAAATATGGAGGAGGCGTTTTGATGAACCGCATGCACCAGGTCATCAACAAAGTGTGGGAGGAAAAATGCATGCCCACTGACTGGTCGATAAGCTCCATATACTTTGTGAGCGTCTTAAACCGTTCTGCAACACAATAATCGGGACTTACCAGTGTGGCTTTAGGCCAGGCAGAACGGCGATAGACCAAATATTCACACTGAGGCAAATCCTTAAAAGACCAACGAATTTCAAGTCGAAACCCATCATCTTTTGATCGACTTCAAAGCTGCTTATGATAGCATCCACTGCCAAGAGCTTATGATGGCGATGTCTGAATTCAGGATACCGTACAAACTGATCCAGCTGTGCAGCAGTGTGCAAATGGGTAACAGCTCATCCGAGTTGTTTCAAACATTCGCATAGTCCGGGAGCAGATAGTGCGAAAGGCAGATGTGAGCACGGAAAATACTATTTTCAAAAAATCCACCCAACTCTTAGGTTATGCAGACGACATTGACATCATCGGTCGATCGAAGAGAGCCGTGCTTGAAGCCTTCACAGCGATTGAAGAACAGGCAAAACTCGTTGGTCTTGAAGTGAATGAGGACAAAACAAAGAGCATGCTATCAACAAACAAAGCAACATCTTTCCACCCTCTAGGACAAAACGTCACTGTTGGTAGCAGCAATTACGAGGTAGTTAAGGAGTTCACCTACCTTGGAACAAACATCAATCCCACAAACGATAACTTAGTGGAGATCCGAAGAAGAATTACCCTAGCGAACCGCTGATGCTTCGGTTTGGCAGAAGAACTGGGTTCAAAACTCCTCACTCGAAAGACAAAGTGTCTGCTGTTCAAAACTTTGATCTACCAGTCCTATTCTACGGCGCCGATTGCTGGACGGTAAGTAAAAAAGGGGAATTGATACTGGGCACTTTCGAAAGAAAATTTTTCGACGGATTATCGGTCCCGTATGCAACGATAGCGAATAGAGGAGAAGGTTCAACCGAGGACTGTACGAGCTGTACCAAGATGTGGATGTAGTCCAGAAGGCCAAGAAAAGACGACTACAATGGCTCGTCCACATCGAGCGAATGGGCGACAACGCTCCAGCCAAGAAAGTCTTCTTATCCCAGCCCCCAGGTTCGAGACGGTAAGGAATAACGAACCTACGGTACAAAGACCAAGAGACTGCGGATTCCAGAGCGCTTGGTTACGGCGACTGGAGAGTGCTTGCGACCGATCACGATGGAAGGCTGCAATATCTCAGGCTGAGATCCTTCATGGATTGTGAGCCGGATAAGTAAGTAATGTTGGGATAAATTCTAGACACTTCCCCATTGCGTTCCTTAGGGTGCATATCTGATCAATTCGATTTGCCTGGCCTGATCGATCTGGGACAATCCAATTTTAGTGGAAAGATGATGAAATCTTTACAGAACTCACCAATATTACACCCATTTAATTCCTGCACTCTGTGATATCTACTGGATATCTGGCAGATATTTGGCAGAAATAATTTTTTTTTTTCAGTTGATGAAGAGATGGTCCTCTACGTTTGATTAGCTCGGCTATATGATGAAATCGACACCTGATCCAGATTTCCGGTAACGTTGTTTTGCAGACAGCATGATGTTGTTCATGAATATTCACTTCAAGCTCATCGAATTTGAAATCCCCTAGCTCAGATGTTCTCATTTCATTCAAGTACCTAAACAAAAAAAAACTTTTCAACATTTTTCCGTCTACTACTAAAATCTATAAGAAAGTTGTAAGGTTTTTTTCGTCAAATCCCATCTAATCATAAAAAAATCCATCTTCTGTCAAAAGAAAACTTCCGTCCAACGCATTTTGTACGCATAACTTTGAAGTTGTAATTTCCAATAATCTTTAGAATCTACTTTCAAAATCTAATTTGAAAGTAAATTTAAATGAACTTTTGCCGACCAACTTAATGAGAAACCCAATTTAAGAGATTGCTACTGTAAAATTTCGTCTGCTTGACGATTTGTGGTGACCATACCTGGTAACAAAGTTTTTGGTCTTCGTTTTCTAACACATTTTTCGCTTGTCTAAAAACCTGGACACCCTGAAAAGACCACATCGTACTTACACCCATACTTTATCCTTCAACGCTAAGTGACACTAACTACATTATGAAATTATATTCCTTCCCGAAAAAAGTTTCCTAGAGAAAACTTTATCCTCAACCTTTCGCAGCCGTGATAATGAATACCAACTACAAACCGTTATCACAGTATAAAGTTTCAAGGCACAAAATTATAATATCCTTTTTGATGTCGAGCGAAGAATGTTCAAACTTTCAAAGCTCGCTAAATTCTCCATTAAAAGAAAATTGCAACTCCCGTTTCCAACAAGGTACTTCTGACGACACTAACACAGTCGCCTTCCAATTTTGAGAATAACACGCTATAGGGTTGGGTATCGTTCGAAATGTCGCTATTTAAGTGCCCTTAGTGCAACATACACAATTTTTTTTTCTATTTTGTTCTTACCAATTTTCATTTGATGACTCTCAGCGGAAATGAAATCAATTTGCTTCCGAACATGAAGGTCGTCGGGAAAAAGGTATTCATATCCTGTACCTAGTCTGTAGTCGAAGTAAAGGTAGTTTGGCCTTTTATAATGTAGTTGCCCTGGCATCATCAACATCATCATCGGTGTCATTGGTTGTCTCATGATAGATATAGAAAACCTTTTCAATGTTATGGTCCTCAAATTGGCATTAATCTAGTACAAAGTATTTTGAAAAGTCTCTCCTTGTTTGTGCATTACGGGATGATAGTAGCTCGCAGTAATGTTCTCTTTCGTTTGGGAATCGCATGTATAGTATTTTTGATAAATCGTGTTTTTAAGTGCTCGCAAGTTAATAGGGAAAGTTATCCTTTGAGACTTCTTTTTCGGATTTTATTTTGTTTGCATAAAAGATACATAGATACTCATGTGAAGACTAGCCAAAAGCAAATTTATTAGAAGCTTTCGAGATTGTATTAGATTCCAACATTTATAATTTCACAGGCAATACAACTAACAGCATTTAAGAACAGCGTTTTTTGATTGTAGTAGACTGGATTTTAAAGATTTTTGAAGGAACGTTCAAATCAATAACCATTTCAAGAACTTCGTAGCTATGCCACAACGATCATGTGAGTGGTGAATAACGTTGGACTTTTTTTTTTATATAATATGCACACACTCAAGGGGTTTTTATATCCTTATTATGCCATAGACACAGTGAGTGCTTTAGGAATGAGGGGAAGGGGTTGGAGAGGAGGTGCCGGTGTACATTGGTCTTTAATTCCTGAACACTGCAATGATCGGGAAAGCCAGAGTGTGGAAGAGAGTTCTACATTCGCGTAGTACGGCTAAAGTACGATTCTCTTTACTTACGCGTACGACCGAAGTTAGGCTCGAGGGTAAACTGATGGGCATTCCTGGAAGCGCGAGTATTACGGATGAATTGTTTAAGGGGAGGAATGCAACTGGCTATTTCACTAGAGCAATTACCGTAGAAGTAACGATAAGACAAGGAGAGGCACGAAACGTTACGAAGGTGTTCCAATGAAGTGAATGAGCTAGTGATCCCTCTATCACCAGCCATTCTTAAAGCTCTTTTTGTATTCCATCCAAGAGGCTTAAGTAAGTAGCTGGAGCACCAGCCCAGAGACGAAAATTGTACACAAGCTTTGGACGGATATAGGTTTTATAGATAGTAGCCAGATCAGACGGGGAAAAAATGTCTTGCACCGTCTCAAGAAACCCAAACATCTTGCGGCATTTTTAGCGACATCGCGTATATGCTCAGTCCACAAGACATGGTCAGTGATGCACATACCGAGAATCTCGAGATGTTCGGTCTCGTTGATGCAAGTGCCACTCAAGGACAGTTGCAAGGGGGGTATACCTCGCTTCAACGATACAAGACAGCATTGAGTTTTCGAAGCATTAAACTCTACACGGTTTTTAATTCCCCATTGTACAATGCTGTTTAAATCAGAGTTTAATGAGCTTATAATATTTTGCCGCTCCAGTTCCACATCCGAAGTGGAGGGATGTGAATCTGGGAACGAATATGAAAAGCTAAGGGTACTATCGTCAGTGAAACAATTTATTGGATTAGAAGTTACAGACAAGAGATCATTAATGAAAATGAGAAAGAGGGTCGGAGACAAAACGGATCCCTGGGGCACACCAGCATTTATTTTGTGGGTTTCAGACTTGAACCCGTCTAGT
>CAKKXW010000231.1:8868-19000 GCA_920937365.1 Sphaerophoria rueppellii | reverse complement strand
TGTTGTTGAGGTAGCTCGGTGGCTCCGAATATTGTCGCCATAAAATCTCCTTGCGCCATTTCACCTCACAATTTCCATTTAGCACCATTTTAAGAGTGTTGATGGAAAACCCTACCAACACAACACCCAATCCAGCCCAGTTCCATACTCAAAATAAGAAGGGCTTACAAACTAGGTTGCGCCGTGATTTCGGGAAATGGAAATTTCTTCGAAGACCCAGCCAGCTTGCGAATATAAATCCTTCTGAGTGTAATATAGGCGTACAGGCACAACAGACAATATACCTGATTACATTGTGTCCTTGATGTCCTACGGAGCGAGTCATCAACAAAAACCAACCTGATGGTGTTGTAAATTTAGGCAACGTGAAATATGTTACCGATAGAGAGGGAGACACGTTAAGGACCTTAACGTAATTTACATCCTTTGGCAACCTTGCAACTAGGGGTATATTCCGTTATACCCAATTTGCTCGACAAGAAAGGACGAACAACTAAAAAATTGAAAATAGAGAATGTGTGTGAAGCTCGATTTCACGACAGGACTAACGTACGCGTAGGTACATCCTGAATCCTGATGCAGAAGACAATGATAAATATTCATAAATTTTCGGTTGCATTCTTCCTTTTACCCAAAAATGCCTAAACAACAACAAAAACATCAATCCACTCTGGAAAAAAGCTTCGCAGCCATCAACTAGATCCTAAATGACATGCATACATTCTAAGAACTCTTTCACTCGCGACTGATTTATACGGTGGCGTCTCAACGTCTCCGTGTGTCTGTCTCATCGTGTCATGTTGCTCTTGTTGTTATCGTGTCGTGGCAATTTCAGTTGGCAATTCAATTGAATTTTATATTAAGTTTTATCATTGCTCGCGGATCGCGGAAATGCACATCGCAGTCGTAGGTCGCAGGATGCATTTCGAGTGAATTTTAGGCACTTTAAAATTTATACTATAATTCCACACAAGCATTTTGTAGAATAATAATAAACTAAATAAATGTAATTATGTTTAGTGTATCAGAAGTGGGATATGACGATGTCTTTTCATCAATTGCTCTGGATGCTGAATGCGAACTTGTCGTACTCACTGGGATGTTTATTTTGTTTTCTGATAGTAGAACTGTGATTCTGTTGAAAGAAAGAGAAAATATTGTTTTGTGGGGAGTTGAGTGACGAGGAAATGAAAAACAATTTGATTGCAATTGGGACTTGATTTGATCTGTTAATTAAAAGTTCTCCATGTTGATGTGTGTTTCGTGTGAGTGGTAGAGGTAGATTAGAGAATTTTAAGTTTATGGAAATTGCTTTTTCTTGAATTAATTTGAATTTGTTTGAAATGTGTTTTGTCTTAGAGAGGTTTTGTTTATCCATTTTCATTCTAGTCACTTTTGGAGTCCCTCAAGGTAGTCATTTAGGCCCTCATCTATTTATCTTAAATTCAAACGCAATTTGACACTGAATGTAATACATTTTTAAAACTCGTTTCATCACCTGAAGACGTTTTCTTTTTCCAAACATCATTTCGTGCAATCCGGGATCCTGATTGGAAGCAACACTCCTCTTGACCTATCACATTGCTGACCAATTGCTTCAGTCATTTAAAAAGTGTGACCCATAAGAATATTTGTTAGTACATTAAAAAGCCTCCTGGCGTTGCTATTCATTAAGTTCAGAACTGACCATAAAGCTCATATAAGTAGCATAATCCGCTGATAAAATGGATGAGAAATCAAAAGTAATGGCTTAATTTATAGCACTTAAATTTCAAGCACTTTACCCTACAAAAAACGAACCACTCAACCGAATGACTTCTCTCCGATAACGAACACACAATCTGGCAACAAAATGCTACATTAATCACTTGAGTGGCACTTTAAATGCGAAATGTGAATATCCTTAAAACTGTTTTTTCTCGACCAAAACAATACAAAATCCTTGTGCCTATTAAACATGCACATTGTAAAATAGCTAAATAGAATGTATAGGAAGATTGTAAAAGCAACAATAATTATTATGATTGTTTTGTAGAAAATAATATCCTAAAAAGGAGTTAACCGATATTGCTTCATTCTGCTCTCATACAAATGAAATGGCCATTAAAGGCAGAGTTCACTCATTGCAGAACATGCAACTCGAACCCTTTCGATGATGATGATGATGATGATGATGATGATGATGGCAAGGCGTACCTTACACCTATTCCGTTCGTTAGAGGTATAATACAACAGAATTTTGCATCGACCGAATAGAACAGAACACTAAACAGCAACACCGGAAATGCTGTTTTCTATGTAATAGTTGTTGTTAGGTTGTTGCTGGGGCCATGCAAACTCAATACGCTCTCTCTGCCTGGTTACATTGGATAACTGTAAGCGAATGCGAGAAGGTACTTTATATTGCGGTTGTTGCATCTACCCTCATTCTATTTGACTGTTGTAAGTCAACTCACATGGGAGGGGGTCCCCTCACAACTCACAATTGAAGTGATTCAAACATACGTTGAATAGCTGCTGTAAATGAGGTGTACATTCGGATTTACATGCCCTTAATGTCGACGTCATCATTGCTAGTGTGTGTATGTTCTCGATGTTCGCCTAGTTGTTATATTGGTGTAACTGTTGTGTATTCCGTTGACGTTTAACACACGAACCATACAATATCGAAATGTTCTTGCGTGTGTATGTGAATATTAATGAATTAACTTTGAAATTGAGAGGGGGTGATCAGGTTGGGGGGGGATTATGGTAGAGAAAAGAGGACAGAAGTAAGATTGACTTTTTGAAATCTAACCAACAGCTGTGGCAGGTGGTTACAGTTTAATAAAATTTTAAATTGTCTCTGGTAATTAAGAGCTTCACATTCACACTCGTTAAGGAAACTTGACTTGAAGGATTTAGGATATTGCGTGACTGCTAAGAGTTGAAGGTGCGTTTTCAAAGCGATTATGTTGTCAGCAACTGACAAATTTAAAATGCTGACACTTGGACTTTCCAAGCGCAACTGCGAAGCGGGAGGTCTATTTGCTTGAACAATTTCATCCCTTGCAAAGGCAGTGCCTCTCTTGCGAATAATTGAAAATTTGCATTGCAACAACTCTTAAACAAAATTCCTTGAAATGCGACAAAACAAAATTTTGGTGGAGATCTGTCATTGAATCAACATTAAATTGATTTGCGAAGTTTTATCAAGGAACTGGAGGATTAAAAACTGCGAAATTGAACTTCAAACATTTTTGCGAAATTGCGAAAAATTTCTTTTGAAACAAATCATGTATTATTACCAAAAAAAATTGATCACATTTTCAAATTCACGCGAAATTCAACTAGCAACATTTTGCGAAACTGCAAATTTTTGCTTCCTTAATGTCATCAATGTCGCAAGGGCAAAATCCTAGATACATATTTATATGCGTAACGATTCTCGTTTCGAACAAAAATTAATTAAAACCAATCATCGTCTCCTCGTTGAACCATTCTTCATTTACATTCCGAGTTTTTATTTCCTCTTCTCAACTTGCCACGACTTAATTTTTTGCGAGGCGTCAACTGCCCCAACTTCCCTACTAAGGTTCATTCGTAATTATTACTCAGACTTTCACACCAAATAATTCCTTGATCCCATACGCAACCACACGCATCCGATTTGCAGCAAGTGCACTCTGCATGTTGTTCAATGCTCATTGCAACTTCCTTCGCAAAAACTGGCCAATGGGTTGCAATTGCAATACAAAAATTATAATTAATTTTGGCTTTAATAGCATTGTACAATGCTGGAACGCATTCAGAGTGTCTCATTAGTTCTCAGATCTCGTTCTCGTCCTCACACAATAATTCACTTATAGTGTCCTGAAGAATGGAACTCGCACATACGCAGGAAACGCGTCAAAATGAGCAACGTGCAAAAACCGTTGAATATTTAAATCTTACACCAAATAATGAATTTTTAATTTAAATGAAAATCGCTTAATCAACACATACAACAACAACAACAAAAAAAAAAAAATCGAAAAAAATGAATCAAAGGATGCAAAGTTTTCGCATACCTAGCTAGCTGTCGTTTGCGAATTTGTATCGTTGTTGCGTAAGTGCAGCATTTACGGTAGGGTTCGACTTGATATGTTTGCAAAGTGCATGGTGCCGGTTTTCAATTTTCCATTTTCAATTTGTAAAAATCGAAATTTTTGACATGAATAATTTACGCTGTTTGACATTTGATATGATTGCGCATATTGGGTCTTGCTGTTGTCGACTATACCTTCACCACCGCCAACGCCGCTATTCCCAATCGAGTACAAAATTTCATATGTAAATTTGACATTTTGCATGAAAAGAGTCGGTCGTCCTTGTAGTCCTTCTTTGTGTGTGTGTGTTTTTTTTTTTAAGTATTTTTGCTAGTATTCGAATTATTGTGTTTGTTCCTTTATGGAGGACGATGATGATGATGTTGATGACGATGACGATGTGCTATGCAATTCCAGGTCAGTGCGCATTCAATTGTTGTGCAATTGATGGAATTTAATTGTATTTATAATAAACACAACGTTCGGCAGCGGCGGCGGTGACATTGGTGGCAGCGCAGCGTACAGGGAAGTAAAAAATCACATTTCGTAACATTGTTATGGTTCCTGTTCATATTCATATTTTATTAATTTAATGATATATTTCCTGATGGCGATGTTAAAGCAGGTGAAAAATAAAAATTCAAACGAAGATTATGTCATCGTTGAACTTTTTTAATTGGACATACAATTGCCGTTGTGGAAATGGAGGTTGTATGCAAGCCAAAAGCCATATTTGACCATTTTTATTGTGAACATGAACGTGAAATGAACATTTTCACTGAATTTCAAATCTGTTCATGTTCAAATGCAAGAACAAAATGTTGTTTTTGAAGCGGATATAATTTTGAAATTGCGATTGCGAAAAATGAATTTTGGATGGTTTCATAAAAAAGGGAAAAACGGACCCCACAAAAAATTGAGAAAGTGCAAAAACTTTGCATTAAAAATTTGATTTGAATGGAGAGGGAGACATGTTCTTTATAATTATAAACACTCAAGGGGTTTTTTGTGCCCTTACTATGCTAGATCACAGGGGTTGCAAAGGAGGTTTGGGTGTAACATAATTCCTGATTTCCTGAAACTTGCAATCATTATGATTATGAAAAAGTAAGTATTGAACAGAGTTAAACATTCGTGTTGTGCGGTTAAAAAACGAATACGATATAAGTTTGCCTTGAAGCATTCCCTGAAGCACGAGTATAACGGCCTAATTGTTTAAAGGGAGGAATGCAAGTGGCTTTTGCATATGCTGTTCGCAGTGTGATGCTTGCTTTCTAAGGCTGAGGTATGCTCAGTCCGTCCAGGGTGTTCTCGACTAAGCACCAAACGTCGAGTTAAAGATCCAAACCAAATAACACAACCAACCTTCACTATTCGTTTAACGGCTTTTTATTTAGTAATATCTTAAGCCTAACAGGTTTCTTATACTAGTTCATTGTATAGGTAATTTACTTATAATACTTATAATACCTAGTAATACCACAGCGACGATGAGTTACTCCTTGCTTCTCGGTTCTCGCATAGTTGCGGCTCCTCGTAGGCAAATAGTCGGATTATATGGCTGTCAGTGTTCGTTTACTTTCCAGAAGGGAGAGTAAGCGAAATAAACTCCTGTCAGCGAGCGGCAAATCTCCATTGAATAAACGTTCGGCCGAAGCCCTGTCTCTAATACACTCAGAAGGAGTGGATCAAAGAATAAACCGAGTCTAGTCAAAATCAGACTCCTGTTCACAACAAAAGGTTATGAAATAAACGGTCGAGCTATTGCCCCTGTTCGTTTACTTTCCAGAAGGGAAGAATAAGCGAAATAAACGATCGAGTCGAAACTCCTGTCAGTGAGCGGCAAATCTCCACTGAATAAACGTTCGGAAGAAGCCCTGTCTTTAATACACTCAGAACGAGTGGATCAAAGAAACAAACTGAGTAAACGGTCGAGTAACAATTATTACTCTTGTTTGTATATTTTCCAGAAGGGAAAATACACAAAATAAACGGTCGGGAAAATATCGGATCGGAGAGAAGCCCCGGTCGGTTGAGAATATATTCCCAATACAAAATTTATAAATAGGATGCTGGTGTAGCAAACTTCTCTGGTGTTGTCTCTACCGAAGCGGAGTCGGAACTGATTTGTGTCGACGACAACACTTCGCTTTATACATTTTTCTGTTGATCTTGGGTGTGAATCGTATCACAACCAAGTCGTTATTATGTGTTGTCGTATGTCGTATGTCGCTTCGGTAATTTCTTGTTTTAGCATCGGATTCTGCTTTGTTTTCTTTTCTTGTGTTCCATGTTTGCGTGTTGTTGCTTTTTATCATTATGTGCGGTGATGTTGCTTCGGTGCTCTCTTTGTCTTGAATTTCTTTTTTTTCTTTTCCATGGGCAGATCTCCGTAGGTGATTTTTCAAGTGGGCGGTTGATTTTTTATGCTGATTTCAGTTTTGTCGCGGGTCCGCTCCTGGATTTTGTCGAACAAAATAAATTAATTGTAACGCTTCGTTACAGCAACATTCCCAGTAAAAATTAATGGTCTCGAAGCCCAAATTAAAATACTGAAATTTAAAAAATTAAATCCATAAACCGAAAAAAGGACAAACAAAAAATAAAACGGTTTAGCCAACCGAATCCATTAAGTTTTGCACATCAAATTATAAATTTATTCAAAAATACTAAATTTATTATTCCAGTTTATATTTCAAAATCGAAAAAAATAAATCAAAGCGGCCCATATCCATTAAATTTTTATTTTTGCCTAAGAGGACATTTTGAAATTTCTGCCTATTTGAGCGACCACAAATTTAAGAGTTGCTTTGCCTTTTTTGTCACATTTTACATGCAGCAGGCATATTGGATTCCATAATTTAAAATTCAGTAATAAAAAAAAAAACATTTAACTATCCAATTCTGCTTGACATACTGTACTGTGCCGAGCAAGGACCAGACCAGGACATACAACTCACTGCAATCACAAATCGGATGCAATAATAGTTCGCATACCTAGATTCATCTATTTGCAATCACCCACGGATCGGATGGAAATTTCTACACTCGAATGCCTTGCTGAAGAAAAAATGTATTGCCACAAATGAAAAAAAAGGACTGAGTTAAAAATACATGTACATCTAACAATGCATAAGGTATGCGTCGCCGGCCGACGACGTAAAACACTACCAGCAGCAGCAGTAGCAGTAACATGACTTATATGAATCCACCAGGTGTGCCTATTCGATGCCATGCAGTCTGCAGTGCAACCACCCATGGTATTAGTTCTTTTTTGTCATCAAAGAACCGACCACCTTAATCAATTTCGCCCACCCACTCAGGCGCCGCACAATTACTATGATTTTTGCTTTTGTTCAAAATGTTTCTATTTCTCCATTGTAATCGGAATCAGAATCGCAATCGGAAGCTGATGGCGTATTTTTTTTTTTTCATTTTAAAAAATGTTTCTGATTTTTGTTTCATAACACATTTGCCATTGGTGTTTTTTAGATTTACGATTTTACAAAAGAAGAAAAACAAAAAATTGAACATCGCCAGCGGGTGGTACGACATAACTAGCAGTTTTCAGTGTATTTTTACATGCAGGTGAAAAATCAATCTATAAAAAGATCAAAATCGACTGATATCAAATATGTAGCCGTTATCCGATGACAGGGCACTCGAACGAATCGCATGCATGCAAGCGTGAATCGCGAAGAGTGCGCAGCGGTTGTACATGCATGCAATAACGGAACATAATGAATATTCGAGTATTTCCGATTTTTCTATGCACAACAATGACATTTCAAATGACACAGCTACTACGGTGTAGCAAGGACTTCCTTGTGAGTGCATCCTTGTCAAAGACTAAAAACGGAAGAATGATGAGGATGACGATGATGGTATAAAAAAAATGTTTACTTTGACGACGCGAAAGTCTTTTGGCTGAACAAAAATTCAAAGTAGCAACCGATTTCAAGTGGAAATAATTTCCCATTCTATTTCGGTTTAAAAAAAAATGTTTTATTGCAATATTTCATATATGGATGGCTTATCGGTGCAAATTAAAACTCAATGCAAATTCAGCCTGTTTTCCTGACAAAAAAAAAGCTGAGTCCGCCGCCAGTGCACCGTATCGTGCTCAACTTTGGTGGAGCTCTCAAGCATAGGAATTCATTTTTAAGCCGTACAACACGAATGTAGAACTGTTCACCCCACACTGTGTTTCCTGTTCATTACAAAATTCAGGAATTCAAAAGAAATGTTAACCGACACATCCACTTCAGTCGTACAGATATGTATAGGAATTCGTTCTCTAGCCGTACAAAACGAATGTGGAATTTTTACCTCACTCCATTCATCCCGGTCATTATAATATTCAGGAATTCAAGACCAATCGACACCTCCACTTCGGTCGTATTGAGAAATTCGTTCTTTAGCCATACAGCACGAATGTGGAACCGTTTACCTTACTCTGTCTTTTCCGGTCATTATAATATTCAGGAATTCGAGACCTATTTAAGCCGACACCTCCACTTCGGTCATACTGTTAGGTGTAGAGCTTCGGTCTTTAGTTTTGCAACAAGAATGTCGAACTGTTTAACTACCTTCGTGTTTCCCGGTCATCACAATAATCAGAAATTCCCGACAAATGTTAACCGATACATTCACTCTGGTCGTGCTGTGTAGAGATTTGTTCCTTAGTTGTTGTAAGACTGTTTGCTTCTATTGTAAAAATATGCGCTGCTTACAGTTCAGAGTGCTTTCGGCTAAGCACGCAAATCTCGGTTGCGTAAGTGAGAGATAATAAGATTATCGTCTAGTACAACAGCAGTTTCGAAGAAATCTGAAGATTATTGCATTTAAGGAATATCGAAAGACTAAAGTTGGTAGTGTCCGTAGCTTAGTGGTTAGGTGCGTTGGCTGCTAAACAGAACGTCGTGGGTTCGAATCCTACTCGTGCCCATAAAGTTTTTATTTCATCTTTACGGACACTGCCTCTTGCGAAGAACTGACAAAACTTCCAAGAGTACCATCTGTCAAGAAAAAGTGCTTCTCAACTTTGCCGTTCGGAATCGGCGTTAAATTCTAGGTCCCCTCAATTCTTCACACGCACCTAGAGAATTGTTGATGAGAATAAGCCACTTAGGCCTTGGCTCTTCAAGAGCTGTCGCGCCACTCTATTTATTTATTTTTATTTTTTAAAGTTGGTTCTGTTGGTTTTGAGCTGCTTGTTAGGTCTGCACCAGGATGGACCTGCTGTACTTTTTTACAGAGCAACAGATTGCTCTTTTCTACACCAGAATGCAACGGAAGCAGGTCAGTCAGAGTGAAATGAAAATTTTAATGGGTCAATCCGGATACATTAATTTGTCGTGAAACGTTTACCTTGTTCCGCGAAATTAGTCTTAGTCTTTTCAGTTTTCTTGGAATACTGAATAGTTTCTTAGTTTTGTGATAGATAGTGTGGATCATTCATATTTTGCTGGCTATGGTTCGTTAAATAGCCAAACTCTATCCTCCTATATGTACATTTGTCTAAGAAGTATAAACACAATTTTGTCAAATAACTTGAATATTTTATTTGATGTGATTCTTTTTACGAAGAAAACTTTTGATAACCAACTCAAAAAGTAAGCATTCAAAATCAAGAAAAATCATATTCCTCTAAAAATACACTTATGTTTGACATTTGAAAATTCTTCAAAAGCTATTTAAATATGCAGAAAAACCCATCATCTTTGGCAAAAAGAAAACTAATATGTTTTTCAAAATATCCATATTCCAGCATTAATCTCATGCCAACTCCATACGTCAAGTTTACTCCAGCGTAAAAATAAGGTCACTCAATCTAGTTAGACCTCCTACAACTATTATACAAGACAGCCAAGCAAACAAGCTCAGCAAATCTAATAACCCTGTCAACGGTTTCTACTACCCAAAAAGACGTATAAATTTATCGAAAACTTCTTAAAAGTTTACAGTTTGTATTCACATAAAAATCTCCTTATACTAAAAAGAACTAAAACTTACGAATGAAAAACTCAACCAATAGTTTTCAAAAGAAGCATTTTTCTTAGTGT
>CAKKXW010000230.1:0-38328 GCA_920937365.1 Sphaerophoria rueppellii | reverse complement strand
TATGGACCAGCGGATTTATGTATGTTGAGATTCTTAAGGACTCTCGCCACAGCACGAGTGCGAAAGAATATTTGTCCCTTGGAATCATTGACGCGCTCAAGGATAGGCGGAGTCATGACACTCTCTGGCAGCATTCAAGAAAACTACAACAATGCATTCAATTTGACTGCAAAAATTTGTGAAAAGCACAACCAAATTTGTGTTCCCGACAACAGGGCGTTTATTTTGAATGCAGAAATTTATAAAAATCACAGCATAGTTTATAGTTTTGACAAGTTGTGTTGTAGTTTCTGCAGCAAATGTTGTTGTTTTCTAAATTCTCCGGTTTTTATTTCTACAGCAAGAGTTGTGATTTCTACAAGTTGGTGATAGATTTAGCAACTATGCCTTAGTCAAATTGAAAACATTGGATGTAGGGTCAATTTTGACAATGAATGCAATCATTAAAACCACGATTTTCATCATTTCTACAACCGATTTTTTTGGGTGGACCAGCGGATTTATGGACTCTAGGACTCTCGCCACAGCACGAGTGCGGAAGAAGATTTGTCCCATGGAATCATTGACGCGCTCAAGAACTGGGGGAGTCATGACACTTTCTGGCAGCGAAGAGTTGGAGACAAACTGCCTAGCAAAAAGGTTAGCTTTCGCGAGAGAGCTAACAACTGGAGTGTCATTGTCAACGAGAGTAGGGACCGATGAATGACAAATGACCAAAAATTCTTACTGCCTTTGGGACATTGCAGTATTTTTTGCCTTAATTTTTGGTCATGTAAAAATTTGATCCGCCGAATATGGGCATTGCAGGCCTTCCTGGCTTGTTTAAACTTCTTCCGGTTTTCCAACATTGCAAAGTTTTAAAAAAATTAACTATGAAAGGGGTGAAAATAGGGGATTAAATTTTTTGTGCGAATTTTATAAACAACAAATCGCACAAGGATTTCAACCATCAAAATCGTTGGACCTTATCTTTTCTGGCTAGGTTTGTGTGACTGTACAGCTCGTACAGTTCTTGGTTGAATCTTCGTCTCCATCTTCATTAGTGCAGACAGGGCCAAAAATCACTCGAAGAATTTTTCTCTCAAAGCAGCCCAAAGCGTTATCATCAGATGTTGTCATGGTCCATGTCTCTGCACCATACATTAGGACCGGGATTATTAGGGTTTTGTATGTAGAGTGGCACTTTAGTTGCTTGGGAGAGGACTTTACTACTCAATTGCTTTCTAAGTCCAAAGAAGCAGCGATTGGCAAGATTGATTTTTCCTTTGATTTCAGCGCTAGTGTTGTTGTCTGAGTTGATAGCGGATCCCAAGTAGACGAAGTCCTTAACTTCCTCGAAGTTAAATTTTCCTCCAAGACGTCGATGTTGGTAGTCCTTTCTTGTTGACAGCATTAACTTGGTCTTGCCCTAGTTAACCGCTAGACCAATTTTCCTGGCTTTCGTCGCAAGACTCACGAACGCTCCACCAACAATACGCTGTGTTCTTCCAATTATGACAATGTCACCTGCGTATCCTAGAAGTTGGACGGTCTTTTTAATGATTGTGCCTCTGGTGTTGACGTTGGAGCTTTGCACAATCTTTTCAAGAATGATGTTGAAGAAATTGCATGACAGTGCATCGTAATTTTTGACATCATATGCGTCCGTTAGGTTTTTTCCGACAATGATGGAAAAGCGTGAGTTTTCCATAATAATCTTACACAGACAGACGAGGTTTTTTGGATGCCAAAACTAAAATTGGTCTCTATAGACGCTGTCATACGCGGCCTTGAAATCGATTAAAAGGCGGTAGGTATCGATTTGAAGTTCCTGGGTCTTTTCCAAGCTCTGCCGTAGGGGGAATATTTGATCAATGGTGGACTTTCCGGGTTTGAAGCCACACTGATAAGGACCTTTCAGGTTGTTGACGAAGGGCTTCAAACGTTCACACAGCACGGCAGACAAGATCTTATAGGCGATGTTAAGGAGACTTGTACCTCTGTAGTTGGTGAACTTCAGAGGATCTCCTTTTTTGAGGATCGGGCATACAATGCTGAGGTTCTAGTCTTCGGGCATGCTTTCCACCGACCAAATTTTTCAGATGAGATGATGGTGCATGGTTGTTTAGAAACCAAATCATCTCCAGCTGCTTTGTACAGTTCGGCGACTAGACCGTCTGCTCCAATACATTTGTTAATTTTGATGATTAGTGAATAAATGAGTGAGAGATTTACAATAAAGGTGGTACCTACACATTTTTTCAGTATTTTTAATTTGATTTCATCTGAAAGAATAATAATTCAATCAGTCTGCTCAAATGACAAACTATAATCAAATCTGCTAATAATTAGTGTTCGGGTTCATACATTTGTCTTAACTTTACGAGATTGAATCCTCAACATAACACTGCACGTCTACATGATTGTTTTTATTGCTCTTTCCTTGCCTGTAAGGGAATGCCCAGAATTAATTAAAGGTACCATTAACTATAACCACAAATACCTAATTAGAATTCCAGTCTTATTATGATCCTAAATTCTTCGTCTTAAAAGCATCCAGCTTTATTCGGAAACTACAGTAAACATAATAATGATTTCTTTATGAGGAGATGATTTTGTAAATTGATATTGTTTAAGAGAGAGCAAAGCTGCTAGTCCATTTATTGTGTCACCACAAGTGGATACTCAATTTGTGGTTCATATAAGAAATAAATACATACAGATGGGTTGGGTAGCTACAGCTTAAGTTGTTTGTTTAAATACAAAAATTTCGATTTTTCTTAAAACAAAATCAAAATCAAATTCAGCCCAGCCTAGCAGTTAAGTCATATAAACATTCACATAAGAGTTACTTACATGCTTACTTCCAAGTAGATACATACATAGAACCTATTTCTTGAGTAAGTTATGAAAATGTACACCGAAATATAACCATACATGAAGTTTTAAATGGCAAACATTTTTATGCTTCACTTTGTTTTTAATTTCGATTTTCAAGCAAATACTGTATGCATGTATGTTTAATTAAAAACAACAAATATTTCATGCAACAATGCCACCTGAAATCATTTCCGGTGCGTAAATTACTTTAAATTAGATCAAGCATAAAATTTTGAGAAAATACTGAATTATGATAAGAGAAATTTGTAAAAAAGAAAAAAAATTGAAGAGGTCTCACTCGCACAATGAAACCCATTATTTTTCTCTGCCTATGAAAGAGGATTTTCAATATTATGCAAACCTTTTACCAGCCTAACGAACGACAAAGCTTTATTGTCATGGAAATACAATAAAAATACGAACTTTCTTCATCCTTTGGACAAATCATTTTTAAAGAAGGTAAGGGATATATAAAGTAATTGACGTTATTGAGGCATAAGCTGAATTATTGAAAATTATTTCTAACAAATGTTATTTACCTTAGAAGATTACAGACATTATTTGTAAATTATGACAATTTCTTTGAAATATTCTATTTTTTTTTATTAAGGATTGAAAGCCTTTAGAAGTGGATAAATATGGAAAGTAGACAAATAAATTGACTACAGTGTATTTCGACCTCATGAAATTCTCATTTCCAAAAAATAAAAGAAATCATTTGAAAACAATGAATTCGAAAGAAAAAGTAAATCACAAATAATAAATTCCGATTCACAAAAGGCATACCTGCGGTGCCGTGCAATAACGCCGAGCGAAATAACTCCGAATTTTGAAATTCGGCCTTATTTCACTTTGCTAAAGTGAAATAATAATAGGCCGTCGTTTTCTGTATTTTGAAGATAAGACCTCAAATGCATATGGTCTTATAACCAACCCATGTGAGCCAAAAGCATATTAGAAAGCTGAAAGATTCAAAATATGAAAAACTTACGAATAGAATTCGAATAACTATCGCTCCATTTAAGAAAATGATTTAAACTAAAGCCTTAAAGCAAAAGTTTACTAATTCTAATTTGGCTCACTGACACCAAGCACTCAATTTTTAATACATAAATCGTATAAATGTAAATTCAAATATTTACCCTTCAATTAATCAAAAGCTTCTTTTCTTTTAAGGAGTGCACGCACCCCCAATTATAACTAAATAAATATTCCTTTCTAGCTGTCACGTCTCTATAGCTTTTTTGAGAGATATTCTATTTAGACAGGAAAGCAAACAGTTTGTTGTTCTTCTTTTTCTCTAAATTTGACCCAAGGAACTAATAAATCGTCTTATAGGCGTGTCTTGTCTTGTCTTATTGCTTCTGAACATAAAAACTGATTTATTAAATTTTAAATAAATAAAGGCAATCAAAAAACGACGTGCCCTTTGTATCTAACGCCACCGATTTGGGTTGCTATTTAATCCATTAATAAACCAAAATTGAATGTTTGGTTTTGTCTGTGTGTGTGTACACCATTAAATTATATTCTCAGTTATATTTTCCAACTCTGATAAGTTTGAAGAAATCTGAGTAACTGGTAACTCAAACCATATTGTCCCAAGTCATTTCAAACTTTGTAAGCTTCTTTTGTAAAATAACTTAATTTAAAAATACAAAGTACCTACTTTTATGGCTGTCGTGTCGGCTAAAGGTTTTTTCCTGGATCTGCGGACGTTATAAACTCTGTTCTTTTTTGTGCTTTTTTTCTTATGGCTAAATTATGGATTCCAAAACTGTTTTATTTAAGATCTAAATATAACGATAAGGTAGCTAGTTAAATAAATGAGGTTTTGCCTATTTTGTGGATATAATATATTCAAACGTATTTTGCTACCTAATATTGAGATATTGTGTGTTTCCTGAGGGATGATTTATATTTACATTTTGTTTTTGTTTGTATTTTAAAGTGTGACGTTCAACGAGCAGGTAAGTATCCTTTAGTATGATTTTTCTTTTTAAATTTGAAAATTTTAGCACTACCTCAACAAACAGTTTACACAACAATATATGAATCGAAGCTGTGGATAGTGAACAAAAATTGTCCGATCCGTGATAGTATCCTATTGAAAAAACATATCACACAAAAACATAAATGTAAAAAAAGAGCCAAGTTCTCCCTTCCAAAAATTCTGCCTAACAAATCAGCCATGAAAAGTAATGAGATCTAATAGAACGACAAGTTCTAAGATTCAGCAAGTGCTCGCAGGTGCATTGTAAATGTTTTAAGTGGACTTACATCGAATCAACTATTGGTTTTGAAAGAAACTTTTAAACTTATGAAAATTATATCTGAAATTTACTAAGGTGCTTCTTAACAAATAATGTGAGTTGGAAACTTTTGGCTTCTTTGGTATAGAAGTTAGAGGGGTGTGGAAAATGCCCTGAGTTGTTTCCTACCGTGCCCTTTGATAGTAACTAATAAGGCGAAGGCACAAAGCTAATCTTCTATTTACATATTATTAAAATCTTGCGCCGTTCGTTAGCTTTATATTATACTAGCAAAACCCCTGCCTGCTTCGCAGGGCTTCGGCCCACAACCGTTCGGAAATAAGATATTGGGTGCGTGTGAAGAATTTAGGGCACCTACAATTTCACGCCGATTCCAAACGGCAAAGTTGAGAAGCACTTTTTCATACTCTTGATACTGTCGGAAGTTTTGTCAGTTAATTTTAAGTTTTATTTTTTTTCTTCACTGACATTTTTTTTTTGATTTCCTTATTGAAAAAAAAAAAAAAATATATTTGACAAAATTTTCAAACTAAATTGAGTGTTCGTATATTGATCAGTTTTTTTTTTGTAGTGCGAAATACAAAATTTTTAACATTTCTTAACAATTGAACCATTTGTGATTTGAAAAGTATACATTTTATTTTTGGTAAACCTTCTACCCTAAAACCTCTTGCATTTAGAGAAAAAATTAGGAAAATCGGTCAACCAGTGTGTCCGGTTAGTGAACAAACACAAAAATTAGGCTGTTCTTTTATATATATAGATAGGCATAAAAACGGCCCAACAGATATTTGCGAAATTTTCATGCTTAATATTGTTGTATTCCGTGGCGATTTCTGTGAAAAAAAATTGAAAAAACAAATAGTGCATTGGTTTTCAAATGGACAACTGGAAAATTGCAAAATAGGTTTTCGAATGGAAAATAGAAACTGCTGTAATTACAAGTGTAATTGTAACTACATTGGTTTTCAAATGGAAAAGTGGAAAATTTCAAAACGGGTTTTCGAATGGAACATAGACAAGATTTTCGACAGCAACTTTTGACGCTCAAAACGTTTAAAGCTTATCTTTGAAAAAATCTATATGTTCCTCACGAAAGAGGACATGGTGATTCATTTAAGGTGAAAGGCATCGATTACTACATTTCGATCATAGATAGTCCTTGTTTAGTCTTTTCTAATGGACGACGGTTTCCTCAACGATTAATTATTATTGATTATAATATTTTGCATGCAGGGACATAGACTGCTTAGCCCTGATTATAAAAAGATAACTTTAAAAAGTTATTTCATCTTCAAAGCTACTCCGAATAGGTGGAAAGAGTTTTTGGTTTTAAGGATGACATTGTGAAGCTAAAACAACTCGAAAGAAGATCTTTTTCTTGAAGCGAATAAAACCCCAAGTGCCCCAGTCAGGAGACGTTTTATCTAATATATAAAATCCTTATTTCACAGTTTTAGTGTTTATAATTATACTCCTCCGAAACGGCTTTACCGATTTTGATGGAAATTCATACGTATATTCAATAGGTATAAGAACTGGTTCATATCTAATTTTTACACACCTAAGTGTTAAGGTACAAGCATTTTTTTTTGTATTTTTGTTATTTTTTTGTGTGTGGAATTTAAAAATACATTTACTTCTAAATTTTTACGCGCGGATACAGGATAGCAGAGAGCAGTGCAGTGTGGCATGTAGCGGGTAGCAGATTGTGGGTAATGGGTAGCAGGCAAAGGGTGCCGGGTAGAGTGGCAACGTTGTAGTTGGTTACGGAGCTTCCCGTCTTCAAAAGACGTCAAATAAAAAATATGCACGTACAATTATATAAGTCTCCTTCACATCGCCTATAAGATCTTGTCTGCCGTACTATGTGAACGTCTGAAGCCGTTCTTCAACAACTTGGTAGGTCCTGTGGCTTCAGACCCGGAAAGTCCACCATCGATCAAATATTCGTCCTACGGCAGATCTTGGAGAAGGCCCAGGAACTTCAAATCGATACCTAGCACCTTTTCATCGATTTCAAGGCCGCGTATGATAGCGTCTATAGAGACCAATTATATAGAGCAATGTTTAGTTTTGGCATCGCAGAAAAACTCATCCGTCTGTGTAAGATGGCAATGGAAAATTCACGCTGTTCCATCATGGTCGGAAAAAACCTAACCGACGCTTTTGATGTCAAAAAAGGTTTTAGACAAGGCGATGCGTTGTCATGCAATTTCTTCAACATCATTCTTGAAAAGATTCTGCAAAGCTCCAATGTCAACACCAGAGGCACAATCTTTCAAAAGTCCGTCCAGCTACTAGGATACGCAGACGACATTGACATAATTGGAAGAACACAGCGTGATGTCAGTGGAGCGTTGGACAACCAACATCGACGTCTTGGAGCAAACGTCAACATAAACAGATTTAACTTCGATGTAGTTAAGGATTTTGTCTACCTGGGATCGGCTATCCATTCAGACAACAACAGCAGTGCTGAAATCAAACGAAGAATCACTGTTGCCAATCGCCGTTCTTTGGACTTAGAAGGCAATTGAGTAGTTCCAGTCCTTTCCGTGCAACTAAAGTGACACTTTACAAAACCCTCATCATCCCGGTCCTCATGTATTGTGCAGAGACATGGACTATGACAATATCTGATGAAAACGCTTTGGATGCCTTAAGAGAAAAATTCTTCGAGTGGTTCTTGGTCCTGTCTGCATTAAATGGAGAACTGAGACGAGGATTCAACCAGGAACTGTACGAGCTGTACAGCGACACTGACCTAGCCAGAAAAGTAAAGGTCCAACGACTTAGATGGCCGGGTCATATTGGGCGAATGGAAAATAATGCTCCGGCTCGTAGAGTCTTTGAATCCAACCCGGAAGGACGTCACAGAAGAGGAAGACCGCGACTCAGGTGGAGCACACAGGTGGTAGAGGACCTGAACAAATGTGGCGTGAGAAACTGGAGACATTTAGCCAGGGACCGAGGTGGCTGGAGAAGTTTGTTGGGTGAGGCCCTGGTCCGACCTGGACTGCAGCACCACCATAAGTAAGTGCGCGAGAGCTTTTCTTGCTGATATCAATTTCAATTAACGATGACAAGGAGAAAACGACCTGCCATAGGCCGTCAGAATCAGTCAAATGTGCGAAGAATTAGCTCACGAGTTAACTGCACTGATGACCAGAGAGACTGACCAACAAAACGATCGTATTGCTACATATGTTAGAGTTACACTCTGTAGTAAGTATCAATGAATTCAATAGTGCACATCAATCCCCAGACGCAGTGTTCCTGTGATTCTGCATTATATATTAGGGAAATGACAAGAATTTATTAATATTGCAAGGCGTTGAAATACAGTGGAGAATCAACTTGGTTGTGCTGGATGCAAACTAAAATTGCCACAGTTGGTCCGACCGCCATACATAAATATAATAGCTGTTTCCAAATGACATCGTTTGGCGCTTCACAAATTATACAGGACAATTTCATGCCCACTTTCAAGGTATTATACCATAATATCTAATGCATAAAATTCTTGTGTCACAGTTTTAGTGTTTATAATTCCGAAACGGCTTGACCAATTTTGATGAAAATTACATGGTATGAGAAGCACTAGTTAAGCAAAAAATCTCTAGCTTCATTAGTTAATTAGATCACTATGAATCTGCTAGCGTAATACTGCTTCCTTCTTGTTTGTGTTTTCTCTTTGAATAAACCTTTAAGAGGATTTATCCAGACATTATTATTCTCTAAGAAAGTTCACCCGGGCGTATACTTGTTATTTTTCAGAAAACAAAGAAAACACGAATTAGCAACAAAATACTGACTGCTGTTCGGTGCCAGCTTATGAGTGATTCTGCTCTCTGAAAAAAAGTCAAAGCTGTCGCCACCGTTTCCACTCAGCCAGCGGAGGCGCTGCAATTACTTAAAAACTGTGAAAATAATTATCAAAATACCGCCTAATTATTTTGCAAAACAATTTTACACTACTTCAACAATTAAGGCGGTTGAATAAGCGGGGAACAGAAAGTTTCGTACACACATGTATGGATGAATGGGAGCTACTATTATCTTTTTCTAAGAATTACAAAAAAACAACATCCCTAAAGCCTATATTTCTTATAGCGTCGGCAGTATCGCTATGACATTTTGTATAACAACTGAATTAATTACCATTTACTGCCTCTACAAATACAAATACAATGTATGTAACAGATTTGCCGCTGGCGAAAAATATTAAACAAACCAATTGAATGCACATACTCGTATTTCAAAACAAAATAATTATTCAATCAACTTTATAAACTGGAGTAACCCTTTGTGTGAAGGTAAAACCGTTAAACGAAAATAGTTGAAAGCAATAATTCTCTTTCAATAATTCAATTATGTTATTGCGACACTAAAACAAAAGAAACAATGTGAAATAAAAAAAATATTTTGAAAAAGAAAAACAAATTGAAAAACAAAATACATTGCTGTTTAATTACCTCGCTATCAAAGAACTATAATTGATTTCTTTTTTATGAAATTAAAACTTTCAAACGAATTTTTGAAAATCAACATTTATTTTGCAAATAACGCATGAACCGTTTTACGTCTGATAGGGATAAATAGCGCCGTTTGTTAAATGAATTTAATGTTAAAGCTTCGTTTATGCGTTTTTATTGTTTTGTTAATTGTCATTAAGAAGCTTAATCGTTTCATTTTTTATCCGTGAATTTATGTTCACAAGTGGAGGATCTTTTTTTCAATTAAGTAGGATGACTTGACTACCATGGTCTCAATGCTTATTTTTAAACACCAAAAACACTAGTCATTTGCAAATGGCATCCAAAGCGATGAAATCCATGAAATGAGTTTGCATTGTTGATATTGAACTGATATAATTATAAATCGAGAAAGCCTGACATTTACTTACTTACTTAAGGTGGTGCTACCAGTCCGGGATGGATTTGGGTCTCAACCAACAAACCTCTTCAGCCAGCTTGGTCCCTAGCTAGCTGTCTCCAGTTTCGCACGCCGAGTTGGTTGAGGTCGTCTTCAACTTGCGCGCGCCACCTGAGCCTTGGTCTTCACCTACTGCGCCTTCCCTCTGGGGTGGATTCGAAGACTTTATTGGCCGGAGTATTGGTGTCCATCCTCTCCACGTAACCAAGCTATCTTGGACTTTCACCTATTCAGCTAGATTAGTGTCGCTGTACAGCCCTTACAGTTCGTCCTTAAATCTCCTCCTCCTATTACCGTTTATGCAGACAGGACCATAGATCTTCCGTAGAACTTTTTCTCTCAAAACGGTCTAGGGCACTCCCATCCGTTTTTGACAGGGTCCATGCTTCTGGACCATATGACAGGATGGGGATGATGAGGGCCTTATAAAGTCATCTTAGTTTTTCGGGAGACGGCTTTACTGCTCAATTGCCTTCTTAGCCCGAAGAAACAGCGATTAGCAAGAGTTATTCTTCATCTGATCTTGGCGCTGATGTCGTTGTCCGTGTTGATAGCAGAGCCAAGGTATACAAAGTCCCTAACTACTTCGAAATTATATGCGTCTATCGTGACGTTTTGTTCAAGACGTCGATGTTGGGTGTCCTTTCTCGATGACAGCATATACTTTGTTTTGCTCTCATTGAACGCTAAACCCATTTTTTCAGCCTCTGCCTGTATACTCGCAAAAATACCGTTGACATCACGCTGCGTTCTCCAAATGATATCAATTTCATCAGCGTACACAAGTAGTTGCACAGACTTCTTGAAGATAGTTCCTCTAGTGTTGACGTGGGAGTTCTGCACTCTTTGTTCCAATATGATGTTAAAGAAGTCGCATGATAGTGCATCCCTTGTCTAGAGCCTTTTTTGATATCGAAGGTGACGGTGAGGTCGTTACCGACTTTAATGGAGCAGCGCGAGTTCGCCATTGTCATCCTGCTCAGACGAATGAGTTTTGTAGGGATGCCAAAACTGGACATGGCTTTATACAGTTCTTCTCTATTGATGCTGTCATACGCGACCTTAAAATCGATAAAAAGTTGGTTGGTGTCGATTTGGAGTTCTTGAGTTATTTCCAGGGTCTGCTGTAATGTGAATATTTGATCGATAATGGACTTTCCTGGTCTAAAGCCACACTGACAGGGACCTATCAGTTTGTTGACAAATGGCTTCAGGCGTTCACATTGTACTGCAGAAAAGATCTTATAAGCGATGTTTAGGAGGCAGATGCCTCTGTAGTTGGTGCAGTTTAGAGGGTCTCCTTTCCTCAGAATCGGGCAAACAATGCTGGGGTTGCATTCATCGGGCATGCTCTCATCCGACCATATTCTGCAGATGAGTTGGTGCATTTTCCTTACCAAGTCATTATCGACTGCTTTGAAGAGTTCGACAGTGATGCCATCAGCTCCCGCCGCTTTGTTATTTTTAAGTTTAGATATTGCTATCTTCACTTCTTCAAGTTCGGGTAGACGGAAATCTTGGCTTGCGTTGTCTTCATTGAATGTTTCGTTCTGCCTGATAGCGGAATTCGATTCGTCGTCGCCGTTGTACAATCTGCAAAAGTGGTCCTTCCATATCCTCAGCATTGACTGTGACTCTACTACGATATTTCCCTGTTGTCTTTACAACCTTCAGTTCGTGCTCGGTAACCTTGAGACATTCGTTTCACCTCTTGGTAAGACTTCCAAACCTCATTCCTGTTGTTTAGTCTCTCGAAATCTTCGACAGATCGCTCTCTTTATGCTCTCTTTTTCTGAAAAGCTCGTGTTCTTCTCTCCTCTTCTGCTCGTAGAGCTCTCAAGCTGATCTCGTCCTCCTGTGCAGCGCTGCTTTATATGCTACTTGCTTGGCTGCATGTACCTACCTGCAATTATCATCAAACCAGGGGTTTTGTTTTGGTGGCCGCGTGAAACCCAGCACATCATAGGTAGCAAACCTATTGGCTTCCTGGCAATTCTGCCTATGGTTCTCAATGCTCGATGTTGGCTTGACACTCGATCGGCAATGGATCTCGCTATCTCTTGCGATTGTAGCCGTCCGACGTCATACTTTCTTCTAGCACTTCCTGTTTTTGGCCTTGGTCGAGATATCCGCTGCACCACCTTGGCTACAACGAGGTAGTGGTCCAAGTCAATGTTGGCCCATCGGAAGGTTGGGACATCAATGACGCTTGAAGGGTGTCTTACGTCGATAGCAATATGATCAATCGGTTGACAGTTGATTGATCTGGAGACCTCCAGGTTCCTTGTGGATATTGAGATGTGGGAAACGCGTACTTGCTACATACTATGTTTCGCCCGCTGCAAAATAGATAGGCCTGAATCCGTTATCGATGTTTTGTCATGTAAGCTGTATTTCTGGTTGTTCCACCAAAGATGTCCTTTGTTCCTAGTTTAGCTTTTAGCATTAAAATCTCCTAAGACGATTCTAACGTCGAAGCAACGGCATTTCTCGTATGTCTTGTCGAGGAGCTCGTAGGACCGAATTTAGCCTTTATGCGGACTGTCGTGAGGCGCTCGTTTACGGCTCTGAAGCTTAGGACATGCTGTCTAAGCCTGTCCCCATGGACAAAGCCACATGGAAATAGACGCTGTTGTTGTTCTCTGTAGCAGTCGCCCTAGTAAATATCAGTTTTTCATCCTCCTTTTGCCCGGCCCATCCCATTGCATTTCCTGGATGGCGGTTATATCCACATTATAGCGGTCTAGGTCCTCCGCTAGCTGTTCGACTGTACGTGGTCTGTTAAAGGACCTAACATTCCACGTACAAATCCGAATCTCGTTGTCCTTATTCCTTTTGTATTGTTCGCCATCAGTAAATCCGTCCGAATCTGAGGTTTGTTGTTGCTTCGCAACTAATTTTTCTTTATGTGATTGGGAAGTCATCCCAAAGCATGACCCCCAACTTGGAGGGCCAGGTCTTTATTTTAAAAGAGCTCCAAATATGTCGAAGTAGCCCGTATAAGGTGTTCACTGAGTAGTTCAACCTAACTGTAACTGTAGACGCCACCGTTGACTCCATCCTGGGAATTCCTCCGCTGCCACCTGGAAAAAGGATTAAAAGAGTAGTGCCTCAGTGCGATTACTCTGCCCGCCCTCTCTCGTTAGCTGTCGCCAAAGCCTTCCATAGGGGCTTTCGCCCTATCTCCAGCTAAGGCACTAGATACCCAGTGGTCACCATCGTTGAGGTGAGAGTTGAACTTGGTAGACAGAGCTTGTTGAGAACTTTTGGGTCCTCATGAGTGCACTGTTATTTACCATTTGACGCAGCGAAAGCCTGACATTATTGTTATTAATTACTTTTTATTTTTGTATTAAGAAGTTTTGTCAGGCAAATAAAAAAATTAGAATAAGAGTATATCAAACTGAAATCGCAACAAGCGTTCAATTCAAAACTTTTTTTGTAAATACTAAATGGGAACATAAATTAGTTGTTTTTTTTGATTAAATAATTAAGGAAATATGAAAAATATATACGAGTTTGAATTAAAATGTTACTAAGGCTTTGTAAATCTTTTCATATAGGATAAAGATTCGAATGGGTATTCAATTTTTTGACATCGATAACGGTTCGGTTTTTTGCTCTTTATTTTCTTCGTAACCTCAGTAATTTAGTGTTTTTATTCATTAAACTTCGGTAGCCCCTTTATGAGGGTAAGTTTAAAGTGACATCTTTTACCTTTAAGAAATCAGCTGTCAAATTCAGGTAATTCTCCCGGAAATACCCAATAATGCGACTTATTTGTTACACCAGATACTAAATTATATTAAGTTCATAATGAGGTCTACACTCAAGCATTATCTAAAAAGGGAAAAAATGCCTTTGAGTTAACATAATTAAGGACCAGAAGTGTATCAGAAAAAATATATTCAAAATGTGATGTAAAATATGATACCAGCAAGGTTTTCGCACAAAAAAGTGGAGGGGTTGAAGTGTTTCATTAACTTAAATTTTTTGGTTGACAAAATGTGAACAAAATTCTTTTTAATCAAAATATTTTCAAACCAAAACAAAAATCCAAGGCTTAAATTGCTGAAGCACCCGATATTTGGGGTTTTTAGTTTTTCTCAGAAATGTATGGTACATCCGAAGGTTAGGAGTACTTGTAGGGTAAAGGGTTAAATTGTGATAGGATTACAACATTAAACTAATTATTATTTATTTATCGATTACATTGGTCCGAAGAAGTATATATTTCACATTGTACGACATTGGAACGACAGTTAACGCTTATTCACATTGTTAATAAAACACAAAATTATTTATTCAACACTTTCAATTTTCACTTTCATACACAATATTACTTTATCGCAGTTTACAATCAATTGAATTGCTTCATTTCCAAGTGGCTTTTTATACAGGGTGATTCACGAGCGTTGTGCCAAAATGCTAGAGCGTGTAGGTTGGGTTGAGACAAAACAAATATCGTATGCGAGGGGGGTCTATTCCCCCCCGTTTAGCCGAGAGGGGCATAGATAGATAGATATAATTTTTATTTTCATAGATAGACGCTTTTACAATTTTTAACGCAGCAAGCTCAGAGATATGATATTCACTATATCTTACAACTGAAAAATTTTATTTTTGAGTTAATAATTTGAATAATAGATATTTAATTTCTCTTGAAGGAAAACTATGACAAAAACCTTCATTCAATATATTATTTAGAATTTTTAAATAAAAGTGACTAGAAATTACTTAAAACAAATGGAATTGTCAGGTATTTGAGTAAAGTTATTGCATTAAATAAATATTATAAATAATTAATAATAAATAATTAAATTGTCGATAAATAAATTGACAAGCAATTTATTTAATAGATAATTGGTAAATAAATAAATATACTTATATACAAAAATATTTGAATAAATAACAACAATGATAACAATTATTAATGAAACGAGAAGATAAACAAATAAATAATTAGTGAGAAAAAAAAAATAAATAAACATAAATGTTAATGTTAACAATCATGAAACGATTAGATAAATAAATAAATACAAAATAATTAATAAATAATATATAATGAATAACAAAATTAATATATGAAACGATACATATTCGATCCCTGAAAACACAATAAACAATATGGTTAGAGCTAATCTCAAGCCGTTTTTAATTCTCTAATTAATTTATTTTTTGAATCATTGCATCTAGAATTAAAGTTTTGATTGAGGATTTCAATTTTTTTTGCAACTTGATGTACACCGGTTATCTTATGTAAAAGTTGTGTGGAGAAAAACCAAGGCAGATTCAACATCATTTTTAAGGTCTTGTTTTGTGAAACTTGCAGTTTTTGTAGATGAGTTTTTAAGCTCCTAGCAGGTAGAACCCTTCACCGGCAGGTGGCCGCGGCTCCCAGGCATAATAAGAAAAATTTCAGGTCAGTTTTCAGTCGTTATCAATGAACAAAATGATTAATCCAGGGAAAATCCATTACTTTTCTACATTATTGAGGCCTCATAAAATTCCAATTACAGAACATTAACCAAGAAAGGTTAATGTTTCATAAATTAATAAAACTAAAAGTCGAGATAGATAAAAATAAAAACAAAGATTTTCTTAGAAAAAAGTGGTTCTGGTTTTTTTTATTTCTCAAAAACGGAAAGACATTTTGGCATCCGGTTTTCAATGTTCGACTAAAAACTAAAAATGGCATTGAATTTTTAAAACAAAATCAGTACTTAATTACATAAAATTTTGAAAAAACTTAGTTCAAAAATGAGTTTTTTTTTTTTTTTTTTTGAAAATTTTGAGTTTGATAATAAATATTTTTTAAATTATTCGTTTAAACAATTTAATGTAAAAACGAAATGAAAGAAGATGTTTCTGGCTTTCCAAAAAGGTACAACACGGTGTTGTAACCGAAGCCGTTGATTCTTAATATTTTTTTTATAAAATAAGTAAATTTTTCAGAAAATTGCCCCTCCCGGCTAAACGGGGTTGAATAGACCCCCCCTACTATACGATTTTTTTCTTGTCTCAACTCAACCTACACGCTCTAGCATTTTGGCACAACGCTCGTGAATCACCCTGTATAACTAAAAGCGGTTCGAGAAACTACTTGGTTCTTGTAGGCGCTGAACGTTCTCGATGCTTAACGAAGTTCTCTTCTTGACCACTTACTACTACATAAAAATAAAACTTTTGCTAAAGAATTATTCAGCTACTAGCCAACCCTGCGAACCACGCCACCCTTCAGAACAACTCCAGCATAATTGTAATTAATACAGATATTGATAAAATGCAAGCTGATTTGCTTGAATCCAATTGAAATAGAAAACTACATATCTGAATTTTTCCAATCCACCAGAATGGTGAATTGAGATACCCCCCAAGGCGGGGTCCTTTCACCTCTTTTATGGAACATGGTAGTAAACGACCTCCTAACGTCAATTTCAAGGGATTTCAAGGTG
The DNA here is from genome assembly GCA_920937365.1 of Sphaerophoria rueppellii. Taxonomy (NCBI): domain Eukaryota; kingdom Metazoa; phylum Arthropoda; class Insecta; order Diptera; family Syrphidae; genus Sphaerophoria; species Sphaerophoria rueppellii. The sequence goes on along the minus strand of CAKKXW010000230.1, from coordinate 21,803 downwards.
ATTGCCTATGCTGACTACCGACGTTGCAATATCTTTATCTGGGAAAAATCCGCAAGTTCTCTCGGAACTCCTACAAAATGCCTTAAACCAGCTGACAAATTGGGCTATACAGTGTGGCTTGGACGTCAATCCACATAAAATAGAACTAGTACTCTTTACGAGAAGGTACAAAATTCCTCAGATTAACCCACCCACGATTAGAGGAATATTCTTAAGCTTTTAACGATCGACACGAAATGTCTCTCTAACTTCATTAAAAGTACAAAATGGTTTGTTTAAGTTCATTACTCTCCCATGAGTAACTTCTTTAATGGTATCACAATGAACCCTTGAGGTCTATGTGAGTCAGTAACATCTAGGTAGACTCCAACCTAGCCTAGCCTTCTGTTCTACTTGTTCGCTTTAAAGAAACAAAACATTTTTAACAGGATTTTTTAAAACCATCTGTTAGTTGCTATAAGAAAATTTATTTTGAATGAAATTTCAGAGGCCAAAGCGAATATAAATTAATAAACTGCTTTCCTTTTGTTTGCAAATGGACTTTGCTTAACAAATCAAGTAAGTCCATAAGCCATTGTACCCTTTTTACAAACAAAATGAAATACGTAAGAGAAAAAAAATTAATAATAAATCTACTAACATAAATCGAACCGGAATGAACCTGGCCTAACCCTTTCATGTAAATATAATCAATCCTCAGTCGTACTCAAAAAGATAAACGAATTTTAAATGAGGAAATTGTATGACTTATGTATTCTAATTTGTACGAACGCACAACGCACTCCTAAAGAAGAGATAAATGGATAGGAAGTTGTAGTGAGCAAATAAATGGCTCTCAAAACTTTAACTGTTCGAGTTTCGCTGTGCAATGACTTAAATTTTATCAGAAAACTTTTGACAATTTGGCTTCTAGGAAGAGAATCCTTTCCTAGCGAAAATTTCATACAGATAAAACTCGTGGATTAAAGATATGCATGTATACCTACTCAAATGAATGATGTTAGGATTTGTAATCTCTGGCAAGAGACTATTAGTGAAGTCATTATATCAAATTATTTTTAAATAATGAATTTCCTTAGATTAAGTTTTAAATGAAAATCTTTATTGGAATTTAATGTCATTCTAACGCAAACAAACAAACAAAAAAATGCACCCACAAAAAAACAGACAAAAGCCAGCCACAAGAGCACAGTGAGTACATAATCCCATCATTCCATTGTCTTTGTTTCCCCGTCGTACAATTGCATGACTTATCATATGCATTAAATTGCATTAAGCTTTTTTTTTATTCATTCAATGTGAGCATATGATGTGTCGTCAATAGCAGATGAATAGAGATTTGCTGTTTGAATTCCAGGGTTAGATCGATTCACACTGCCGTTAAGGCATAACACTAACAGTGGCGCTGAATCATAAGGATTTTTTATATTCAATTCAGTAACTCTTTTAGATCTCTGTGTGCTGAAATCTTTGCTGAGCTTAACCACCTTACTCTCAGCTTGTCACGGAGCCCACATGAATATCGGACATTAATGACCAAGAGGAAATCACTCTTGACTTGTTTCTTATGCCTGACACTGATAAATACACTGTCAGTGTATTATCGCCTCAAGGCAGATCAGACCATAGTATCATATCTTCAAATTTATGTGTCAAACAATTCCATTTCCATTGAGATGCCAAAACTAGACATTGCTCTATATAATTGGTCTCTATAGACGCTGTCATACGCGGCCTTGAAATCGATGAAAAGGTGGTAGGTATCGATTTGAAGGTCCTGGGTCTGTTCCAAGATCTGATGTAGGGTGAATATTTGATCGATGGTGGACTTTCCGAGTTTGAAGCCACACTGATAAGCCACACGAAAGGACTACCAACATCGACGTCTTGGAGCAAACGTCAACATAGACAGATGTATTGTATTGTATTGTATTTTTATTGTAGCTCAAATTATTAACATTTTTTCTTAAATAGTACATATATTGCACAGTTTACAGAGATCTGGTATAACTCTACCTTACAACTGAAAAGAAAAAAATGTTTGTTACAATTATCACAGATTAATAAGAGAATGGCGAAGGAAAAAGCTACAACAAAAAACCTTCAACTTTTGTGTTTGTGATTTCCATGAGCGGAGGAAAAGGGGCGAAAAAGTACATAGACAGATGTAATTCGAGGAATTTAAGGACTTCATCTACTTGGGATCCGCTATCAACTCAGACAACAACACCAACGCTGAAATCAAACGAAGATTCGCTCTTGCCAATCGCTGCTTCTTTGAACTTCGAAGGCAAGTGACACTCTACAAAACCCTGATCATCCTGGTCCTCATTTATGGTGCAGAGACATGGACCATGACAACAACTGATGAAAACGCCTTGGGCTGCATTGAGAGAAAAATTCTTCGAGTGATTTTTGGTCCTGCCTGCATTAATGGAGAATGGAGACGAAGAACTGTACGAGCTGTATAGCGACATTGATATATAGCCAGAAAAGTTAAGGTCCAACGACTTAGATGGTCGGGACATGTAGAGCGAATGGAAAACAATGCTCCGGCTCGTAGGGTCTTCGAATCCAACCCGGAAGGACGTCGCAGAAGAGAAAGACCGCTACTCAGGTGGAACACACAGGTGGTAAAGAGCCTGAACCAACTTGGGGTGCGAAACTGGAGACGGGTAGCTAGGGACCGAGCGGGCTGGACAACCGTCTTATATGGGGCTTAGAAAAACCACAAGTGATCGACGAGGTGCTATTACATCCAGAAAATGTGAATGATTCGTGTGCTCTATAGTCGAAAGGTGTCATTGGTCTGAACTCCGAATACCAATGAGCGGAGGGTTACAGTAAATTCGGAGCGATATGGTCGAATGATAACGAATGATAAGCCACACAACATGACTAATTATGACTTTATTGCGTGATAAGTTTCCTGGTTGCATAATTTAACGTTTTGCCGACGTCAATTGGCCACCAAGAATTGACACTGTTAAATTTTTTGTCTGCGGGGCTACGCAAAAGAATATGTTAACGCGAGCTTAAAACGCATTAAATACTAACATTTTACTTAAGTTTTGGCCGAGATACCGTCCGATATGTGCGAAAAAGTGGTTACAAAAGAATTGCATTCTACGAAAACTCCCGTGGCGAGCAATTTGAATGATTTTGTTTTGCGCACAATGGGAAAGTACAAACTTTATAATGAAATAAAATTTTCTTTAAAAACGAATCGTTGTATTCTATTTTTAAGCTTCATTTCGATACCAAAAAATGAATCAACCTTTAATTTTTAAACTGATGAGCAACTTCGAACTCCAAAGGGTTAAGCTTGACGTGGTGGAGCGGCTTACGGTAAGTACTACTATGAAGCTTAGAGCTATGCGATCGCGAAACTCGTTTTCGTCGAAGGGCCGCCCATGGTCGACAGGTCGAAGCGGAGTAGGCTGTTACTACTAATTACCCCACAACGAAGGAGTATTGCCACCAAGGCACTCCCAACGAGGGATGGCAGCAAATGAATTTCTTTTTAGGAATCAACGGTGAGGTCTTCAGTTCCAGTTAGGCCGAACAACTTGGTGAAACCCTTTAGGGGCTACTACGACTTATTTGAAGCCCAGTGCTTGTGCCTGGTACTCCAAGTTGGGGGTAGAAAAAAATTTAGTTGCGAAGCAACAACAGGCCTCGAGAACGGACGGATACACTGATGACGACCCAAGCAAATGTATAAAGGACATTGAATTTCGGATATGCAAGTAGAATGTTTGGTCTCTTAATAGATCGCGTGCTCCCGAACAATTGGCTACAAAGGACAATGAATTTCGGATATGCAAGTAGAATGTTTGGTCTCTTAATAGATCGCGTGCTCCCGAACAATTGGCTACAAAGCAGACATTACCGCTATCCAGGAAATGCGATGGGATGGACCGGGAAAAAGGAAGATGAGAAACTGCGACATTTGCAATGGTGATTGTTAACAAGAGCAACAACAGCGACTCTTTGGATGCGGATTCATCGTGGGAAGCAGACTCAGGCAAAAAATCTTGAGCTTCAAATGCGTGAGCGAACGCATCACGACAATCCGAATCAAGGCTTAATTCGGCAACATTAGCCTAATATGCGCGCATGTCCCCACATAAAAGAAAAAGGACGACACCAAAGACGAGTTCCTTGGCAAAACGTGTAAGCAATGTCCTAGCTATGAAATTGTTGAAACAGTCGGAAAGCACAGCCCGCACGACACCACTTCCGATAACGGTTTCAGGCTGTTCGATTTTGCTGCGGGGCGAAATGTTGCGGTAGCAAGATGTTTGAAGATGTTCGAACTTTCCGAGGAGCCAATATCGACTCGGACCACTACCACGTCGCAGCCGACAACGGCCAAAACAAGGAAATGCTAGAGATTCCACCTCTAATGTGCTGGGTTTAACACAGCTACAAAAAAGTCACCCCTGGATCGACGAAGAATGCAGGCATGCCCATGCAGCCAAACAGGAGGCATACAGGGCGGCGCTGCATAGACGGACAAGAGCTGCTCCTGAGCTCTACGAGCGAAAGACGATAGAGAAACACCGGTTTCTCAGGAGAAAAAAGAGAGAGCTTGAGAAACGTAGGATCGAGGATGTTGAGAGAGCCAACAGCAGGAATGAAGTTCGGAAGTTTTATCGAATGGTTAAACAGTTGGGTCAAGGTCATCGAGCAAGAACCGATGCCTGCAGAGATAAACAAGGGAACATCAAAGTTGATTGATTTGGAAAGACCACATCTGTAGACTATATAACGGTGACGACGAACAAAACACCGCCGTCAGACAGGAGTCTTTCATCGGACACGATGAAAGTCAACAATTCCGTGAACCTGACCTAGGAGAAGTGAAAACCTCAATATCACGGCTGAAATCCAACAAAGCCGCTGGAGCAGATGGACTAGCTGCTGAGTTGTTCAAAGCAGCAGGCGACGAGCTAGATAGGAGTATGCACCAAATCATCTGTAAAATATGGTCAGAGAAATGCATGCCCGATGAATGGAACCTCAGCATTGTTTGCCCGATCCTGAAAAAGGAAGATCTTCTAAACTGCGCCAACTATAGAGGAATAAGTCTACTAAACATGCCTACAAATCCTCTCTGCCAATATGTGAACGTCTGAAGCCTTTCGTCAACAATCTGATTGGTCCTTATCAATGTGGCTTCAGGCCAGGAAAGTCAACCATCGACCAAATTTTCACGTTGCGGCAGATCCTGGAAAAGACCTATGAACTCCAAATCGATACCCACACTTTCATCGATTTTAAGGCCGCGTATGACAGCATCTACAGAGACGAACTGTATGAAGATATATCTAGTTTTGACATCCCTACCAAGCTCATTCGCTTGTGCAAAATGATGGTGTAGAACTTAAGCTGCTCCATCAAGGTTGGCAACGAGCTTACGGTAAGTAGGTAAGATGAGCAACTTCAATTTATATTTCTTTGATTATGATATGACCCTCGTTAAAAACATTGAGCTTTTCATAAATTCTTATGACAAATAAGAATTATTATATGAACACATTTTGTGATTAACTTGTATTTACAACTTCAAACATTTTAAATTGTTTTCAATTCCAAAAGCTTACTCTACTTCATCATTTACTTTAACTTATTTTTTTTTTTTATCCTTTTCTGTAGAAGGAAACTTGCTGTTCTGAGGAATTTCTTCAAAAATTGCAAGCAAGCTTTGTTAAAAGCAATATTTTTTGTTTCTGATTTCATTCCCACTCAAGGAAACATTCTTTAAGCCCTTCTGAGAATTGAATTTGTTGATCAAACAGAAATACCTAACGAGAAATCTAAATAGCCTCATTAACAAGTCAAACCAATTTTCATAATTAAATAGAATTTCAACCTTTGCCGAGTAACAATTTACATCTCAATTTCTCAATAAACACAACATGAAAATCGATGCAAATCAATTTCAATAGAATAAAATATTAACGGTACTTATGACCATAGACGTATAGAACATTTTCAAAGCACAGAGAAAACATCACCTGAAATTGAATTTCCTTGACAGAAAATTGATTTAGTGTTCTTAATGTCCAAAGAAAGAAAAACACTTTATAAGATTTTCACAATAATTAATGCCAAAATGATTGATTTTTATATTAACGTACAAAATTATTGACAGGTACCTACAAACACATATGTTTTATGCGAAAATCAAAAACTCAGAAATCGGGTCTGAAATTTAGTCATTTTTTATTCAAACACGAAGTTTAAGGTTTATGGTACATTTCCATAAAAATATCTTGTCCCTATGATAAGGAACTTTTTTTTTCCATTGTGATGCGAACTCAATTCGTTTTTTGGGTAAGGTTTGGCTTGGGTAGTTATTCTTTTCAAAAGTTATTGAAACCCATTCGATATCCCTATAGGAATTGTGTTGTATTGACGATTTATGGCAGATAGATAATCATAAGCACATGAGTGTTTTAGAAAAGTGTCCCCAAAAACACATCACCATATGTCGTTGACAGGAAGATGCGTGTACACGGAAGAAGATAAGAGGATTATCTCTTGGTCGTTTGTTCTTTCTGGAGAGTGGAAGTTTTTTTTTTTTTGGTGCAAGAAAAAAATCAATTTAAGGATATTGAGAACAAAAAAAAAAAAAAAACTTGGGTCAAGGCGGTTTAGTAGTCAGTAAGATGGCATTAAACGGATAATCAAAATATTCCAAAGAAACGAAAAATCTAGTAGTCTATATGCATATGTAATGTAGATACGTATAAGAACAGAATATAAAACGTTTCAAGATATGGCTATCAAAATTACTTGGTAAGTAGGGTTTCATGATGCGAGGAAACAATTGAATGAAAAAAATAAAGAGACACGCCAGTGGGTATAAGGTTTTGACCTTTTTGAGAGATTATGTGAGAGTTAAATATGATGGCTATTACCATCAGGTTCTTTTTGTTTATTTTGTGAGACTGTGTTCGGAGCAAAAAATAAAATAGAACTCAAATATGACTCAATGAGGATCTTATGGCCAGTAATAATCTGTACGAGAAGCTCTTATTTCAAAAATATAATATCTGGAAGGGTCATGCTCTACACATGCTTAGTATTTTGTAATAAAATCATCGAAATAGAAAAAAATCAATGCCAACAAATTGGTCTCGCTTTATCAATAATTTAAGAGTTGCCAAGTCTATTGGTTATGAACTGAGGATTTTAGACAGTAATGTGGGCTGGCAAATTATATTGGGTGTCCTTAAGTATAAAGTACTAGCAAAACCCCTGCCCGCTTCGCAGGGCTTCGGCCCACAACGGTTCGGAAATTAGAGATTGGCAGGATGAAGAATACGGTAATCGATGGATAGGCAGAAATGAACAATATTCTTAGAAAAATCATGCCTGTATTTGCTAATCTGATGAATAATCTATTCGTTTTTCAATTCTTTTACATAATTTTTTTAGTTAATTTACCCATTAAACATATCTTCCCCAAATTTAACTCCCTGAGAAGAGGTAAGGTAATTAGGATTTTGACAGCAAGCCAGGTATAGGCATAAGTATGCTTTTAAGCCTCTTCAGGATTGCACAATGTTATAAATTTTCTTAAAACCAACAATTATTGGGATATTATAAAGTGCTGCAATAAAAATATTGACAAAAAAACTAAATTCAAGTATTATAAAATGTATGGGTTTTTGTTTATCAATGAGATTTTATTTGCTAATTTTTTTGTTCATAAGGTAAAAATAAGAAATATGTTCTTACGCATTATTTGAAAAAAAAAAATATCTTAAAGTCAACACTTTGCTCGGGCAAGAAAAATTGAACACCACTTAAATACAAAGTTAGCCTTTTTTTTAATCGTCAAAAAGTGATGAAAAAGTAACTTTGTCTTAGAAGGATTATTTTCTAAGAATATGACCAAGAATCACATCCCAAAGTATATGGCAGACAAATTACAGGATACCCTGTATAGTTGACCATGAGGAAAAACAGAAATTTCTAAATCAAAACCACATATTTTTAAAGATTGACCTTGCGTCTTATTTATTTTTCAGTGAATTCAAGTCGAACAGGAAACTAAAGACGTATGCCATTGACTTCTTCACGGCTAGTCTTGTAGTACTGTAAAGTTTAAGTTGATTGATGTCCCGAAACATAGTAATGCTCATACCATCAGAGTTAAAAAATGTGGAGGCAGTCCTGGTACATAAATGCATAAATGCAAAAAATTCAAAAACTCCGTCTCGTTGTAAAATTTACTACATCGTTTTCATTTGTAATTGTGTCAAACCACTCAAACGACTTGTGGGCAAAAAATTATGCATTTATTTGTCTAGTTCAAAATAAATTGTTGCATCGATTTTAGAAAGACTTTAATCTGTACCAGCCATTATTGCACTTCAACTCAATGCTTCAATGCTTGGAAAGACATCTTGAATCAACTCATTCCGTGGATTTGCATTACAATAAAAATTGTTTGGAAGTGAAATTCGGCCTTCAGAATCAAGTGAAATTATTCCATTTCCAATGTCCAATAGTGTCCGTGGCTTAGTGGTTAGTGCGTTGGCTGCTAAGCAGAACGTCGTGGGTTCGAGACCTACTCGTGCCCAAAGTTTTTTATTTCATCTTTCTCGGGCATTGCCTTTTGCGAAGAACTGACAAAACTTCCAAGAGTATCAAGAGTATGAAAAAGTGCTTCTCAACTTTGCCGTTCGGAATCGGCGTTAAATTGTAGGTGCCCTAAATTCTTCACACGCACCCAGAGAATTATTGATGAGAGTAAGCCACTTAGGCCTTGGCTCTTCAAGATCTGTCGCGCCACTCTCTCTTTAATGTCCAATAATTGGCCAATGTAAGTTTCCTGAAATAGAAGTTTTTAAACGACTCCATTCGTCTGCAGCAGTTGACCGTGGTATAATCGACAAAGTTTGTCCTCAGCAACAAAAAGATTCAGAGCTCCAAATTCTTCAAGTTGCGGTTAAAGGCTTCAAGTAAATTTTTGTGCGCCATTGTGCTCTCATCCCACACAAATATTCGGCCATTACCAACTTTTTTGAAATATTGTAATGTCAGTTTTATGTCTAATAGTGTGCTCACAACTCAGAAGAAGAAAGAGCCAACTCTTTTTTTAATTTCAGATCATATTGATGCTAAAATTAATGATAACAAAAATGATTTCCCCATTCCACCGGGTGCATCACAAAAATATATACCACCACTCAGACTGATCACACCTTGCATATCTAATGGTGTCATACACATAGGTACTTTTGTTGATCGTTTAACTTCGGCTCAATAGTTTGCGCAAATATTCTGAATCCAATGCAATTTTATTATTGTCCTTAACGTAGTATTGTTGTCGAGCAACCAATTCAATTGTGGCAATGCTTTATTCGCAAAACGGTTTTTTCGTAAGCAACTGGCACATTTCAATTTGAAAGCATTCAATTCCCCATCAGATTGGCATTTGCAATGACTATTGACTCAAAGCTAAATAATGTCTGTTTGTGGCTTAAATTTGAGCACACCATGTTTTTCATTCAGACAATAATTATACGTGGAATACCTCCAGTTCGTTAGTGTTGATTAAATTTTATTAATGACACATTCCATCAACATTCAAAACGTTATAAATAACAAATAACAATATAATTAACAAATACGTACCCACTAAAAATAAATAAGATATACATACATATTTTCATACTCTAGAAATTTCATATATCAAAACAACGTTTGCCGGGTCAGCTAGTTCAAATATAATTTCCTAGGTTCACTGACATTTTTTTTGTCGAAGAAAAATTATATTTGTCAAATATTTTTTTTCTTCACTGACATTTTTTTTGATTTTTTATTGAAAAAAAAAAATATTTGACAAAATTTTCAAACTAAATTGAGTGTTCGTATATTGATCAGTTTTTTTTTTGTAGTGCGAAATACAAAATTTTTAACATTTTTTAACAATTGAACCATTTGTGATTTGAAAAGTATACATTTTATTTTTGCTAAACCTTCTACCCTAAAACCTCTTGCATTTAGAGAAAAAATTAGGAAAATCGGTCAACCAGTGTGCCCGGTTAGCGAACGAACACAAAAATTAGGCTGTTCTTTTATATATATAGATTTAAGCTTTTCATATATAAAGCTTGTTGTCCTTTGAAGTTTTGCAAATGATAGGAACTGCCAATCGATACAAAAAAAAATACTCAACTCTAAAATCAAAACCTGATTTATTGATAAATATGCATAAACAGTAGTAAATGTTTTTACTAGTCAATTTTGATAGTATTTACTTTTTAGCATAAACTACTAACTTACTTATCCGGCTCACAATCCATGAAGGATCTCAGATATTGCAGCCTTTCATCGTGATTCATCCCTCGCATGCACTCTCCAGTCGCCGAAACCAAGCGTTCTGGCATCCGCAGTCACTTGGTCTTCGTACCGTAGTTTCGGTCTTCCTTGCCGTCTTGAACCTGTAGGCTGGGATGAGAAGACTTTCTTGGCTGGAGCGTTGTCGTCCATTCCCATTCGATGTGGCCGAGCCAATGTAGTCGCTTTCTTGGCCTTCTGGACTACATCTACATCTTGGTACAGCTCGTACAGTTCTCGGTTGAACCTTCTTCTCCATTCGCCATCATCGCATACGGGATCGAAAATGCGTCGAAGAATTTTTCTTTCGAAAGTGCCCAGTATCAAATACCCCTTTTTACTTATCGTCCAGCACTCGACGCCGTAGAGTAGGACTGGTAAAATCAAAGCTTTGTATAGCAGACACTTTGTCTTTCGAGTGAGGAGTTTTGAACCCAGTTGTTTTGCCAAACCGAAGCAGCAGCGGTTCGCTAGGGTAATTCTTCTTCGGATTTCCACTAAGGTGTCGTTTGTGGGATTGATGTTTGTTCCAAGGAAGATGAACTCCTTAATTACCTCGAAATTGCTGCTACCAACAGTGACCTTTTTTCCTAGGCGATGGACAGACATTGCTTTGTTTGTTGATAGCATTTACTTTGTTTTGTCCTCTTTCACTTCAAGACCAACGAGTTTCGTCTGCTCTTCAATCGCTGTTAAGGCCTCAAGCACAGCTCTCTTGGATCGACCGATGACGTCAATGTCCTCCGCATAGCCAAGGAACTGGGTGGATTTGTTGAAGATACTGTTTTCCGTGCTCACACCTGCCTTGCGCACTATTTGCTCCAGGACTATGTTGAAGATGTCACATGACAGCGCATCTCCTTGTCTAAGCCCTGCGCATTTTTGAAACAGCTTGGATGAGCTGTTACCCATTTGCACACTGCACTGCATATTCTTAAGCGTCATGCTCCCGAATTTAGACATCGCCATTATAAGCTCTTGGCGGTGGATGCTATCATAAGCAGCTTTGAAGTCAATGAAAAGATGGTGTGTTTCGCCTTGAAATTCGTTGGTCTTTACCAGGATCTGCCTCAGTGTGAATGTTTGGTCTATCGTTGTTCTGCCTAACCTAAAGCCACACTGATTATTGTGTTGCAGAACGGTTTAAGACGCTCACACAGTACGTTGGATAGGTTTTGTATGTAACACTAAGCAGGGATCTGAATTGGGAATTTACAAGGTATGGACGAATTTAAATAGTTTTAGGTGTTTGAAACGAACATTTTCATTTGCAAATAAACTTTCAAGGCGATCGGTTCAAAATATTCTTGTCAATTGGCGCGTTTCTTCATATTGAACGAATAGAGTGACGCGACAGCTCTAAAGAGCCAAGGCCTAAGTGGCTTACTCTCATCAACAATTCTCTAGGTGCGTGTGAAGAATTGAGGGGACCTACAATTTAACGCCGATTCCGAACGGCAAAGTTGAGAAGCACTTTTTCATGACAGATGATATTCTTGGAAGTTCTGTCAGTTCTTCGCAAGAGGCAAGATGGAATAAAAACTATGGGCACGAGTAGGACTCGAACCCACGACGTTCTGCCTAGCAGCCAACGCACCTAACCACTAAGCTACGGACACTACGTTTCTTCACATTAATACTGAAAAAGTTTACAAGGAACGAAGATTTCCAGGAACAAATAATATCCAAATGCTTTAACGCTTTTACATCTCTCCTCCTTTCAGGAAAACTCGAGAATAGTAATGTAACACAGATTTTATCAAAAAGCAATTGTATTAATTTGAGCCCAATTGATGATTAATGATGATCACACACTGAGTACTTTCTTTTTATTTGATTGTTTATCAAAATTTCATATACTATGTTCGGCTTGGATAAAAATTTAATTAATTGATCTTCAATTTCATATATCATACACTTGTTTGTATAGTTAAAAATGGCTCCGTAACAGTGTCAATCGATTAAAACAATATCTCTTTGTCGGGCAATGACTATTGTATTATGTATATTGAAGTTTGCAGCGTCAATATCCATATAGCTAAGATAGCCAGTACACAATATTTATATGATTAAACAACGTTTATCGGGTCAGCTAGTAGGATAAAAGCAGCATGTAGCGATCTCCTGCTTCTAAACAACTTGCCTGTCAATTTTGAGCCAAACCAGTTCAACACACCGTTTATCGGGTAAGGTTGTAGGATAAAAAGTAGCCTTTAGTCATCCCCTGGTTCCAAGCTACCAACACCTCAAATTGAGTCAAATCGGTTCAGCTGTTCTTAAATATTACGTATGTGACAAAGCAACGTTTACCGCGTTCGCTTGTAGAATTAAAATATCTTATCGTAGTCCACTAGTTCTAAGCTAACTTATTTGCAATTTTGAGCAAATAGGTTCAGGTTCATGATAAAAAACCTTTAACGGGTCAGATTGTAGGATAAAAGATATAGATATACCCTGATTCCTAGTTACTACTCCATCAAACTGAGTCAAAACGGTAAAGCTCTTCTTAGATATTCCATTTGTGAAAAAGCTAGTACGATAAAAAGCATTTTAGAGCCATGTCCGGATTAAAAGCAACCTCTCCAAAAATGTTTACTAAAATCGGTACAGCAGCTCTTAGAAATTATTAATATGGCAAAACAACGTTTACCGGGACACCCAATGTGGCTGATTTGTGTTTCTAAACCATAAAGGGCACTATCCGCATACGCATACGAAAAAAAAAACATTTAAATCGGTCCAGTCCTTTAAGAAGAAATCAGTGACAAACAGTCGTTCTAAGAAGTTATTTATTTGGTAAAATAATGTTTGCTGGCTCAGCAAGTACATAGATGGATGGCGTCGGGATACAAGAAAGAGCTTGCTGAAGGAGGCCCTGACCGGATACCAAAAAATATGTATGAAACAATTATTTATTTCTATTTAAATAAATACCCCTCCTTGACGTAGCGGAGCGGCTTACGGTAACTACTTATATGAAGCTATGCGATCGTGATACTTGTTTTCGCAGAAGGGCCTTCCATGGTCGACAGTTCGAAGCGGAGTAGGCTGTTACTGCTAACTACCCCACAACGAAGGATTGTTCCCACCAAGGTACTCCCAACAAAAGACGGCAGCGAATTAATTTCTTTTTTGGAATCAACGATGGCGTCTGCAGTTCCAGTTAGGCCGAACTATACTTGGTGAACAACTTTACGGGCTACTTCAACTTTTTTGGTCATCTTTGGACACGTGTGCAATGAAAGGGAATGCGAAGAAGATATAACAACGAGCTTTACGGGTTGTAGAACGACGTTGACCTAGCCAGAAGGGTTAAGGTCCAGAGACTCACCAATACTCCAGCCTGGGAAGCCTTCGACACTATTCCCGAGGGACTTAGAAGGAGATTAAGACCGCGATTTAGGTGGCCACACAAGTGGAAGAGAACCTCAATCAACTTAGAGTGCAAAACTGGAGACTGCTTGCTAGGGACTTACCTGGCTGGCGGAGACTGTTGATGGAGGCCCAAGTCCACAACGGACTGTAGCGCTACCTTAAATAAGTAAGTAAGGGCTAGTTCAAATTAGTGCGATCCTTCAATTGGCCTGGTTCAGCTGAAGAAGCAAATAACAATATGGAAGAAGAAATATGGGGCCCGTCCTTGTTTGTTTCAGTTTCTTCTAATTCTTCTAATTCGTTTTTAACAATTAATTGCTATTTGTTGTGAGCTTTTTTATTTTCATTTGATTCTTTTTACGCATTTTGCTCCCCGAAACACATTTTAAAAGCACTTATACTCCTTAGTTTTCTTTTCAAAAAAGCGTTCCATTTCTTATCATTTTGTATTCAACAAAAAAAAGTCAACTCAAGTTGTTATCATAAAACTAAGAATAAATATTTTCTCTTAGGCCATTCATACAAACAAAAATAATGCATTCTTTCCTCTTTTCAACTGCTATGCTTGACATCAACATCACGAACATCTCAGGTGTAAGATTTTAACATTTTAAGACAAACGACATCCAAATGGCAACTTCATTAGTATGAGCTCAATATGAAAAGCACATAATTGAAACGAGACTTAATTCATTTGTCGGTTGACTTAACCCATAATAATAGCACTTAATTTAAAGTTTCTCATTCTTCCCAAAATGTTCATACGACATTTTCTTATTAAAAGCAAATATCTCTTGCCACCCAACAATTTTTAGTGTTCGCATATTTGGGAACACATTTCGAATAGATGCTACGACAAGGACTCATGATGATGTTTTCGGAAGCTTAAAATTTATATAGATAGGCCTTAAACAAGGCGAGATAAATTCCTGATCGCCTGTGAGGAAATATGGGCTATAAATAATTCTTGGCATAACAACGTCCTTTTTAGATAATATTTGAAAATTTTTGTTAGCTGCATTTTCAATAAAATTTATGGTGTTCATGGTCAAACGAATTATTAAGAAATTGATATGTTTCCTGAAAATGTGTGACATTTTATGATGGTGTAAGGAGAAGAGACATAAACTCGTAAAACTTTGTTCCTGATCACATAAATCGGATTCCTAATCAGGAAAAAAGGCAAATTGCATCTTTGCTAAATTATAAAAATGAAGTTAGCTGAACTGATTTATTGATACACCTAGTCACATTTAATTCACATTAAAAATTAAAAAGTCTGTTCTGTAGACGTTTGGGTTAGGTGTTTGTTCCTGAGTATTGAAATCGGCATGGCTGACGTCAATTGGTTGCCTTATTGCCGAATTAGCGGTGAAACCAGCAATCGGGAAACTGTTCAACTTATTGGCCGCGTCTACGTTGGCTGAAAACTCGTGGCCTGTCTGTTCGCTCTGAGACACCGGCACCGTGGCGCTGACGTGACGGTCGTTGGCGATGTTGCGTCAGAATTTTAGAGAATTCCTGAACTAGGTGGGCCACTTGAAGTTGATGGATTCTCTAACTGGGCCGGGTGTTCGTGCTGTGTTGATCTGACTGCGTTTATTTGCCGCAGTTCTACATTCTCTATGACGGTGTCAGCAATTTTGAATTTTTCCGCTGCAGAGCCTTTGACCAGTATAGTAACCGCCTGGACAGCTTGCGGAAGGCGTGCGGGCCATAAATCAAGTAATACTTGTTCATTAAGCGCCCCTCTAGCTGCCTGAACCATCTCGTAATACAATGGCTGGGTTTCTTGTCCCCCAGCGGCATGTCGTGTAACACGCGGTGAAGCCGTTTCTGCTGACTGTCTGCGAAATACTCAATTAGCTTTGTTTGAATGTATGCGTATTTCTTGGTCACGGGTGCGTCGTCTATTATCGGCCGAAGTTCGGTAAGTAGAGCAAGAGGCAACTGTGCGCACACGGTGCCGAATTGGCGGACATCTCTGTCGATGCCTGATGAGTGAAAATAAAACCCCATTAAATAGAACCAATTATCGACATCTGATTCTACGAATGGGGGTATCTGGAGTCGAGCGTATGTGGTTGCGGCCACGGTTTGGCCACTCGTTTCTTTGAACTCGTCGTGTGACTCTGATCGGTCATCGGGGTCACCAATTTGGGGTCCATAGTATTAAGCCTAAAAATTAAGATACAAAATGTTTGAAGATGAAATAATTTATTTATTTCAATTAATCTATTTTTGATTTATGATTTGCTGTTATTAGATTGTTTGCTAATGATTTACTGATGTTGTTTTGCTCGGTTGCTTACTGGGTATATACTGTGAAGAAACAACGAAACTTATTCACAAGGTGAATTTCTTAAGTATTGCCAGCATCCGCCACAGGTGGTTAGGTTGGAGTGGCGGTCCAGATGTTACTGACTCGCTGGACTTTGAAAAGTTTATTTAGATTTACCATCTTTTCCAGTATGGTCCATCATAAAACAACTCCATAAATGAGTATCGGTCTGATTAACAAAGTGGGTTATTTTTGGGGAGAAGCCCCATTTTGAGTATATGGCCTTTTTGCAAGTAAAAAGCGCTTCAGTAGCCTTTTTCACTCTTACATCAAAATTTGCCTTCCAATTTTTTACATTTAAAAATGAGCGTATAAAGTCTCAGGGAAGTCTTAAGGTTCAATGTTACAACGCAGGTGGTTACTTCGTACCACTCTCCGCTACCTTCTCGTAAAGAGTACTAGTTCTATATTATGTGGATTGACGTCCAAGCCACACTGTTTATAGCAATTTGTCAGCCTATTTAAGGCATTTTGAAGGAGTTCCGAGAGAATTTGAGGATGTTTCCCAGATATAGATATTGCAACGTCGTCGTCAACATAGGCAACCTTGAAACCCTCTGCTTCCATTGAAGTTAGGAGGTCGTTTACTATCATGTTCCATAAAAGAGGTGAAAGGACCCCGCCCTGGGGGGTTCTTCTATTCACCATTCTAATGGTAGTAAAACTTCTTATGCTGGAAGTTATATTGTCCTGCTTTTAAGCAAGAGACTTAAAAGGTCTATGAGTGATTTCTCTAATTTCAGCTTGTCCATTGCTATTCTGATCACCTGGTCGCTGACGTTGTTGAAAGATCCTTCGATATCTAGGAAAGCTACAAGGTTATATTCTGTGTATTTGAGGGAATATTCAATACTACGTACCAGCGAATGAAGTGCTGTTTCTACTGACTTTCCCTTAGAGTACACATGTTGAGCTGTGGAAATGAGACATGGTTTCAAGATATGTCTGATTTGAATTTCAATCAAACTTTCCAATGTTTTAAGAAGGAAGGATGATAAGCTGATTGGTCGCAGATCTTTTAGGTTAAAGTGAGAGGGTTTCCCTACCTTAGTAATGAAGACTACTTTTGCCATTCTCCAGGCTTTTGGAATATATCTCAGTCTTACACAGCTAGTCAGAATGATTTGCAATGGTTGAATGATCATGTCAGAGCATTTTTGTAATTCGGCCGGCATAATTCCGTCTGGTCCTGGAGATTTATACGGATCAAAGATAGATCAACTAAATCGCTTGTAACGGTTTGAACATCTGATGTTAATTCGTTAAGTATGTTAGAACTACCTGGAAGGTGGGTGTCTAGTAACAGATTAAAAGATTCTTCATCTGTGGTGGTCTACGTGCCCGCTTCTGTCTTTAAAGCACTGGGTGTTGTTGGACTTTTTGATAGAATTTTCCTGAGTTTTGAGGATTCTGAAGTATTTTCTATATTTTTCCACAGAAGTTTCTCCAATTGCTCTTTCTTAATTCTTTCTTATATTGCTTAAGAGCTTGTTTGTCCCTGTCAGAAGGAGATCTAGTGTACTTAGATTTATTGAAGAGTTTGCGACAACTCTTACTGAATGGTTCTAGTTCTTCGGCTTCGGTGAGATGATTCACAGAAAGGTCTAGTTCATCTTTGGTGGAGGAGCTTTTAAGAAGATTGTGGTCAAGCAGTTGTACCAGTACCTTCCTGTATCGTTCCCAGTTTGTATTACGGTGATTGCGAAAACCCGTAGATATATTTGCCACATCATTGAGATCAAACTGAATATATCTGTGGTCAGAGACATGTAGTTTGAAATCGGACTATGGATCGAGTCAGAGGTAACTGTAATATCAAATACCTCTTTCCTGTTCTTGGTTATAAATGTGGGTTCATTACCAATGTAACAAATAATTAGGTTTGTGCTTATCAGGTAATCAAATAAGAACTCGACTCTTTCATTAATGTCAGAGCCACCCCATACCGTGTGATGGGCGTTAGCATCCGATCCAATTAGAAGACACACCTTCTTTGATTGCGCGTCCGCAATAGTCTTCCTTAAAGTGTCTCCTGGGATTAGGCTGTCGTGGCCAAGGAAAGACGATATAAGCCAATAGGTGGCTCTGGCTGTTGTTAAGCCAGCAGAAATAGTGTCCTTGTCGTCGTAATTGGGGAGTTAAATTACTTTTAAATCTTTTTTACTAATATGCATGACCTTGGTTCACCGTAGACGTTTATACCTACTTCTTTCTCATTTTTTTTTTCAAAGTAAAGAAATTGAAAAAAAATAGAGTGGAGCGACAGCTCTTGAAGAGCCAAGGCCTAAGTGGCTTACGCTCATCAACAATTCTCTATGTGCATGTGAGGAATTGAGGGGACCTACAATTTAACACCGATTCCGAACGGCAAAGTTGAGAAGCACTTTTTCATGACAGATTTATACTCTTGGAAGTTTTGTCAGTTCTTCGCAAAAGTTGGTGCCCATGAAAGATGAAATAAAAACTATGGGCACGAGTAGGACTCGAACCCACGACGTTCTGCTTATCAGCCAACGCACCTAACTAACAATTAGAAAGCTTTTCGAAAATAAAAGCAATTAAGCAAAGGGTTTTCCAAAAAGTGGTGTTATTTTGAATAGCCCGCTATTTCGGTAGCTGTCACTTTCGACATTTGACAAGTAGAAACTACGCCATTAATAAAAATGGAACGAAACACGCTTCAACAACGCATTGAAATTATTAAAATTCACTATAAAAATGGTGAAAATTTGGCAGAGACGGTTCGTAAACCAACTTTTCGGACCGCAATACAGAAATCGTTGGACAAATTCGAGCTGTTGGGACAAGTTAATGATGTGAAGAATAAAATCCGTGCACGTCGCTCAAGAACAACTGAGAATATTGCTGTTGTAGCCCAAAGTGTTGAAGAAAACCCAGATTTGTCCATTGCTCGTCGTTCTTTGGAATTAGGCATTCCACAAACGTCATAACACCTTATTTTGCAAAAAGACTTGGGTTTTAAGGCTTATAAAGTTCAGTTAACACAAGAACTTAAGCCGGCTGATCATCAACAACGTCGTGTTTTTGCTGATTGGGTCCTTGAAATGCATGAAAATGATCCGGAATTTCATCGAAAAATCATCTTGACTGATGAGGCCCATTTCCACCTCGGAAGCTACGTCAACAACCAAAACTGTCGCATCTGGGGCTTGGAAAACCCAAGAGTTATTTTTGTAAAGCCTCTCCATCCTCAACGCGTGACTGTTTGGTGCGGTTTATGGTCCGGCGGGGTCATTGAACCTTACTTTTTCGAAAATGAGGCTGGAGCAACAGTTATGGCCAATGGATTGCGCTATCGAGAAATAATTAATGATTTTTTATGGCCGGAATTGGATGGTATTGATCTGGACAACGTTTACTTTCAACAAGACGGCGCTACGTGCCACACAAGCAATGAAACCATCGATCTTTTACGGGAAAAGTTTCCGGACCGTGTTATCCCTCGAAGAGGTGATCACAATTTATCACTTTGCGTCTTCTTACTTTGGGGCCATGTGAAAGATAAGGTCTAGATGCATCCTTCTCTTGAGTTTTTTTTTTTACTGTTGGTAAGAGGTGACATTTTGAATTTGATTGGGTGTGCATCATTGTACATATATTTGGCAGGTAAAATCGACCTGGCAATCGACTCTAGCGACACCTAGTTATAAGCAGAGATAGGCATTTATTTTTTGCATAAGTAAATATTTTTATGAAGCAGAGAAAATTGAAAACATCAACCTTGATAACACCAGGAGTTAATATACAAAGGTGTGCATAGTATAGAGTTGGTTAAGGATGCATATAAAAACACTCTGATGCGTGTGAGGAACTAATGCTGACGTCCAATGGCTAAGTTGAGAAACTCTTTTTAGAGACGTTTTTTTTTTTAAACCAGACTATTAGGGTTTTCCAAAGATTGAAGATACCTTTTTTCTTTAATCGATTCACACATAGCTTCTGCGACTAGAGAGACCATTTGACTGATATGAATTTTCTTTCAAAATGAAATCTCTTATCTGTAAGTCCGTAGCAATAATATTGTACAAAACAGATTGTGTAAAAATTATCATTTACACAGCAACCAGTGTTTGGTCATTTTCAACATTCAACAAGCTCCTTTATCACACCTCAAAGATCCATATTGCTTAAACGAATCAGCCATTTTTCCATATTAAGTCTGCCTTGTTACACAATCCTCGTTCTTGCTCACACGCCAGCTCACATGTCTGAAAGCCAAGATCTAAACGTGTAAACATAACTTATGTTGCTTGCTATCTCTGTATCAATCATCAAATTTATTTACAAAAAAAAAGAAGTCTGTCCATATATTTCCGAGTTCAATCTTGATTCAATGTCAATGTGATGTCTTATATTTTTGTTTCACTTTTTTTTACCCAAAACAATTTTGCACAAGTATCAACCCGAAAACTTTTAAATAGCTTACACAAGCCCTGCACGAAGGACGTCGTTTTATTTTGTTTTGCTTCTTCTTAAATCCTTTTCCTGCAATCGATTTTTATAAATTGGCTTACATCACCACAGCATAGATTCAAGTCGAGAAAAAAGTTTGGCAAAAGAAAAAAGCTATCATGACTCTTGTCCTCTTTTGATAAATCTCCACGCCAAAGACTTTACCAAAGTAATTTTACACCTTGACGGCAAAACGTCCAAGTAATTAACTCTCAGTTCTCATTCACACCTATATAATAAATACCTAGATAAGTTTTAAACCAAAGATTCTTCGGTCGGTGGCAAAGAAATTCATTAAACTTTACATTCCCACCCAACAACCAAACTGAAATTATTCAAGGCAAAACTTTCAAATGAATTTAAGGGTTCTCATTGAACTAAGAACTAACATACGAGAGTAAATGCAAACTTGCTTATCCAAGTAGATACACAAATTTAAAATGTCAAAAAAAAAACTTTACCTTAAAATTTTGTTTAAGATAAATCTGACAAGATGTGTGTTTCGAATTCATTGTATCAAACTCCAACCGAAGTTATTTTAGCCTTTGAAAATAATCAACATCATTTGACTTCATTTAAATAACATCATTTAATTTACATCAATTATTTGCTATTTGAAGTGAAATAGAGTGCCAACATTGTGTCATGTACATTAGATTGTAGATTGCAAGACACAGACGAAGACACACTATTTATCTTTCCAGCAAGTGGTGTAATGAGGTCGGGCGAGGGTGTTGGTGTTGGCAGATGGAGACAGACTCCCGTTCCGGTTCCGCCTTAAACACAAAACCACATTGACCAAATAACAATCATCAAAGTCGAGCAAGGAGCTATAACAGACGTTAGGTGAGAAACCACAAACATCGGGTTAAGACGTTATGGTATTTACATATTTCTATAGAAATAACAGAAGTTTTTAAATTAGCTCCCACGCCCAAAGTAAATCCTTTGAAAATTGAGAAAAGATCCAATGTACATGTACACCACTTAATACATAGGTTTACCCAAAGCTGGTTCTTCTAGGTTAATTTTAAGCGAGGAAAAGTTATTTTAAATGACTGAAAGGGTTGCGGTTTTATACTCGCTTAACGAGTTCTGTTATAGGTATGAATTGTGATGCAGTATAATCTAAATGCCTTAAAGCTGTTTGCAATCATATTCTTTAACCATTTTTGCTTGATTACTAATCAAACATGAAGGCGTTCTTTGCTCTTAAAAAAAAATCCAAACTGAATTAAAAGTTTTTGAAGTT
>CAKKXW010000228.1:23606-38591 GCA_920937365.1 Sphaerophoria rueppellii | reverse complement strand
AAAAAAAGTCCCATGGTGATGCAAGTCGCAAAACCACCGTTATAAAGTGATATGCTGCGAATTGGGCTAGGAGTTACTGCCCAAAAGATTCTTGGAACTCATTCTAGTCGGGTACTTATGGCTTTGGCAACGCGCTACATCACGGTCATGGTCGCTTAAGTGGGATAATGATAAGTGGGTAACATTTTTGTGATTTGTAGGTTGTGCTGGAAGCCGATATTTGGGGTTTATTGTGGATTCGGACCGTCACGGTCGTCTTGATGTGTGATTTGACGATGAAGAATTGTGTGCGGCATCGGAAAGAATAGTGTTATTCAGAGTGATTTGGTGTGAATTTGGAGCGAGGATAATTTAGGTGTGGGCAATCGACAAAATCCGCAAGAACCGGTGGTTCTTGGAATGTAGAGTGATTGACAAGCGAAGAGTTTTGGCTTCCTTTGGCGATGAAAAAAACTATGACCTCAAGTGGAAATGAATTGCGATCAAATTTATGGCGTAAGTGATATTGATTAAAGGCAGAGAAAGATCATGCCAAGGATAGAGCACTCAAGCGTGCACCAACAAAATATTCGTTTTTGTGTACAACACCCCAAAGATCAAACTATATGTCGAAGTAATAAGCCTCACGCAATGTGACTGTGAACAAGTTTTATGACCAAATTGTCAATTCTATTGATCCAATCCCAGTTTTATCTGAGACAGCGGGCGAAGACACTGACTCCCGAACAGCTTTATCTCCTATATTTGAGATCATCGACTTATGAAGATTATGTAGAAAATTACCTTTAACCTGGAGTCACGCCGATAGCTACCGTGATTCCCATCGATTACCATAGATTTAAAATACTGCAGTGCTTCGGTAATGCAGTGAGTAAAGCCAAAGTAAATACTGAAGTATTCGGCCCTGCCCTCTGAAATTGAGACAGCAGCTGTGTACATTGATATCCCACACTGGGGTAAATTATTGGGTAAATTTCCATACAGGATTTTGTACAGGCTAAATTGAAACGAAAAAACCATCACCTTCCACCATCTGTAGCTATAGCTACTAGAGTATTCTGCCCTGCCTCTGAAATTTGGACAGAAGTGCGTATGATCATATCCCACACTGGGGCAAATTATTGGGTAAATATACCCACAGGCTTTTCAACAGGGTGAATTCAAATGAAAAAAAATAACCATCACCTTCCATCATCTGCAGCTATAGCTACTAGAGTATTCTGCCTGCCAGAAGTTGCGTATGATTATATCCCATACTGGGGTAAATTATTGGGAAAATATTCTAACAGGCTTTCCAACAGGGTGAATCCAAATGAAAAAAAATATCGAGGCACCCCTTTGACACTCTGTAGTTCCTAAAGTACACGGCCCTGCCCTCTGAAATTTGGACAGTAAGGTATCTTCGTGCGTACGTTCATATTCCAAACTGAGGTAATTTATTGGGTAAATTCCCCTACAGGATTTTGCACAAGGAAATTTCAAAAGAAAAAATCGTCAAGATATCCTTTCCACCCTCTGTAGCTACGAAAGTAATTAGCCCAGCCCTCTGAAATTTGGACAACCGCTGCATACGTTCATATATATTCCATACTGAGGTATATTATTGGGTAAATTTCCCCACAATATTTTGCACAGGGTGAATTCAAAAGAAAAAAATCATGGCACTGGGGTAAATTATTGGGTAAATTCCCCTTAGGGATTTTCCACAGGGTAAATTCAAACGAAACACCTATCAAGGTATCGCATCCACCTTCTGTAACTATATACATATATACAAAAGTATTCTGCCCTCCCCTCTGAAATTGAGACAGCAGCTGCGTAGATTGATATCCCACACTAGGGTAAATTATTGGGTAAATTTCCATACAGGATTTTGTACAGGGTAAATTGAAACGAAAAAAACCACCACCTTCCACCATCTGTAGCTATAGCTACTAGAGTATTCTGCCCTGCCTCTGAAATTTGGACAGAAGTTGCGTATGATTATATCCCATACTGGGGTAAATTATTGGGTAAATATTCTAACAGGCTTTTCAACAGATTGAATTCAAATGAAAAAAAAATATCGAGGCACCCCTTTGACACTCTGTAGTTCCTAAAGTACACGTCCCTGCCCTCTGAAATTTGGACGGTAAGGTATCTTCTTACGTACGTTCATATTCCACACTGAGGTAATTTATTGGGTAAATTCCCCTACAGGATTTTGCACAGGGAAATTTCAAAAGAAAAAAACTGTCAAGATATCCTTTCCACCCTCTGTAGCTATGAAAGTAATTAGCCCAGCCCTCTGAAATTTGGACAACCGCTGCATACGTTCATATATATTCCATACTGGGGTATATCATTGGGTAAATTTCCCCACAATATTTTGCACATTCAAAAGAAAAAAATCACTGGGCGCTGGGGTAAATTATTGGGTTGATTCCCCCAAGGGATTTTCCACAGGGTAAATTCAAACGAAACACCTATCAAGGTATCCCATCCACCTTCTGTAACTATATATATACTAAAGTATTCTGCCCTGCCCTCTGAAATTTGGACAGCAGCAGAGTATGTTCATATCCCACATTGGTATTGAGCATATTCCCCCAAAGGATTTTGCACAGGGTGAACTCAAGTGCACAAACCACTGTAGATATGTTGAGATAAGAGTAAATCACTGGTATTGACTCAATCGGAGGATCCGGCCTTGAACCCCACTTTGTCAGAGCGCTATTCAAATTTTCGAAATTTGAATGGTAGTTACTTTCCCATTCGCGGGAAAGTTTGAAGACAGCTGTCTTCAAACGCACTGGAGCGCATTGTTGAATAGAACAGTTTAGACGTGTATTAGATAAATGTCTTATAGTACAATGTTGGATGTTGGACTCCATTGACACCTTATTCCTCGTTCTAAATTGATACAGGTCATTGGAGTTCACAATTGGGAAATCTAATACCTGAAATAGCAAACCGGTAACCGGAAACATTAAAACAGAAAGCGGAAAATAAATATGATGATTAGAACCGAAAATAAAATTAAAAGGTCCAAGATTTTGTCAGGATTAAGGGCTTGTCCAATGCATCGATAGACTTCAAATTTGGAAATTAAAAGACCGAAACAAAGCATAGCCTTTGTAGGCGATTTTTGTAATTATTTTTAATCTAAAGTTTGTTTTTGCTTAAATTTGTTTAATATGTTTCGTTAATAGTTGTTATAAGAGCAAGTGTGTGCGGCTCAGTCTTGGACTTTTTTGACATGACTTTATCAAGTCAATTCGACTAAAACATAAATTACTTTACCCTCCATTCAATTTGAATACGGCTACAACCAATTTTGACATTAACATGTACTGTAATTTGAGTTACAAGTCTGACAGTTTTAATTTAATTTAATAACATTGAAAGAAAAAACTTGACAAATTGCTCTATTAAACATAATCAGAATCACAAAAATTAGAGAAAGTATTAACAAACAATTATCAGGAACAACAAAAGCAATGTTTGTTTTGACAATCACCGAGTCCAAATACAAAAGACCTCAAAATCAATGTGAAATTTTTAATTAAAAACAAAATATCTGCAGTTCCTATAAAAATCATGGTTTTAGAACTGTTTCGTTCAGATTCACTTGAAGTCTCATTTGACATTATCAAACCAAGCAAAGTCTCCAAACTAAATATGAAATCGTTTTTGACTCTCGTAATTATTTCCGCTGTTCTGGGTTCAGTTTTGGTAAGAAACGATAACACTTGATATTATATTTCCCAATATTTTCCAAAATCAAAATTTGTATTTCAGTGTGGAACGACGGACGACCACGAAGAAAACAAAAAATTCTGTTCCGAAAAACATTCCGTCAAACTCGAGGATGCCAAAAATGCCATCCAAGGCAAAACCAGTGAAGCCGATGTTCCTGCCAATGTAAAGTGTTTCTTCCTATGCATGGCTGAAAAATGTAACTTGATCAAAAATGGAGCATTCCAACCACAAGTGTTGATCGATTTTCATAGTGCCGATCCTTCTAAAAAGGATGTTGTGGCCAAATTAGCAGTTGACTGCATTATTAAGGGCGCCGATGACTGCGATACTGGTTTCAAGGTGTCTACTTGTATTGACAAAACATTGATGATATCACAAAATATGTAAAATCTTAAATTTTCTATTAAATAAAACATTTATATTTGCAAGCAAAACTCCTTCCTAAACTGAATCATAGGGCAAACACAAAAAAATCAATAGTACATTGAAGAGAACAGAAAAAGCAAACAAAGCGACATTCAAATTTTATATTCCTTCAGGGAATAATAAAGACGCGAAAGTCAAATCACAAAAATTTAACGTTTTTTTTTTTGCCATTTCATTCTTTTCTGCAAAGGTTAGCAAAAAAGCGATTTTTTTACCGGAGTGAGAATGATAATATCCTGCTCCCCATTTTCATATATTTTTTTGCGGTTTCCTTTCTTAAAATTTGTTTCATAGTTCGGTTGTTTGATTTTTGCTTGTGTTTTTGTTCATTCACTCATTTCGCTCAGGCAGGCTCAACTCAACTCAACTTTGAATGGGTATCGTTTGGATTTTGTTTTACAATTTATTAAATATGTACCTATTTGCTTATTTTTTTCTTCTTTGCTTTGTTTTCTTTTGTTGTTTAATGTTTGCTTCATTTCAAAATTATAAACAAAAACACGAACGCAAGGAGTCGAACTGTGGAAAGCCTCCTTCTCATCGCATCGGTTTCGTGTTGAAATCAGTGAAATCAAATGTTGATATTAAAGGCAGGTAGTGTATTTGGTAACGGAGGAAAAAACGTAAATGTCGATGCATTTTTATTTGACTTCAGTTTTATGCCTTTCCGTCATAATATCCTTGCATCGAGTTGCCTTCTGAAGAACTTGTTTTTTGTTTTGTTTCTGTTCGGTTTCGTTTTTTGCAATCAAGCATCCCCATGGGAAGAAAATATAATAAATCCACACAATGAAACAGTTGAATTCTGAGCTAAGCAAAGTTAAAAATGGTGTTCGGATCAAGGGGTACACCTGCAACCCGAACTAGATAAAACAAGTTTGTAAAACCAAAAATCAACTTTTTGAATGTAATTTTATTTGTAATTTTTCCGGAATGGGCTTAGACTGAAGGATAAAAATCCTTGGAGGTTAGCTTGCAAAGTTAAGGAAAAGAAACGGATGGCAAACTATACTGGGGATTTAGATGGCAAATGCTAAGAGAATATACGACGTCAAATGACAACAATCGCCAAGGATTACTTGATCCTTTTCCGATCGTGTCTCCGAAAACCAGCTTAGAAATCCTTTACCGCCGGCACAAAATGTAGAGAACCCGCTGCAACACTTCCAAGCAGAGATGCCGCCTCTGAAGTGCTAGGCTTTACACGACCACCCCAACAAAACCCCTGGTTTGACGATGAGTGCCGGCATGCCGGCTAGCACATGCAGCTAAACAAGACGCATACAAAGCAGCGCTGCAATGCAAGCCACTCGCGAGATCTACAAGGAGAAAAGAAGAAGGAGCACAAACTTCTCAGAAAACCACCAGGGGTCTTACACCCCGAACCGAAGCCTGTAGAGACCATCATGGGAACATCGTAGTGGAACCACAGTCAGTGCTAAGGATATCGAAGGACCTGTTTACCAAGCTGTATAATGGCGATGACGAGCAAAATTCCGCCACCCAAATACAACCGTTCAATTTAGATGGACCAATTCCACCCACCCGACATTGACAAAGTGAAGATAGCGATATCTAAACTTAAGTCGAACAAAGCCGCTGGAGCAGACGGCCTATCATGACCGACGAATGTTCAATCTTCAAGAAAGATCTTCCCAGAACTGCACCACCTACAGAAGCATACATTTCCTAAACATACCTAAAAAGATCTTTTCGGGTCTGCAGAATTGTGTGAACGTTTGAAGCCCTTCCACAATAACCTAATAGGTCCTTTTCACTGATCAAATATTCACTCTACGGCAGTTTTGGAAAAGACCCAGCAACTTGAAATCGATACCTACCACCTATTCACCGATTCCAAGGCCGAGTTTGACAGTTGCAGCGTCTATAGCGATCAATTATATAGAGCAATGTCTACAGTTTGAGCATCCTAGAAAAACTCGTCCGTCTGTATAAGACTAAGATGACAATAGAAAACTCACGCTGTTCCATCATGGTTGGATATAAATGATGAATGGATTGATTTCAAAGAAAGTTTCAGTGATGCGCTGTCGTCATATCATGGGATTTCTTTAACATCATTTTTGGAAAAAATTGTGCAAGACTCCAACGTCAACACCAGAGAGGCACAATTTTTCAAAAGTCCGTCCAGGTACTTGGATACGCAGATGAAACACGTTGACAAAATTGGAAGAACACAGCGTGATGTCAGTGGAGCGTTCGGGAGCTTTGAGATGGAGGCCAGAATGATGGGTCTAGCGGGCAAGACAAAGTTAATGCTGTCAATAAAAAGGACAAACAACATCGAAGTCTTAGAGCGTTTGAAACGTGAAAAGGTTTCAAGGAATATTTAAAGAGAATGGTCGAATTATATATAAAAGTTTCCCAATTAAACTAATTATCAAAAAAGACGTCTTACTCCATACACGTTTTATTTAAGAAGAGAACATTTCTTTCTAGAATTTACATGACAGTAGTTGACATAAATGACATTTCTTGATTCATTCCCAGTATTATCTTAAATATGATACTTAAAGATTGCAGCGCTGTCTCCTACGTTTTACTTAGTAGTAATACTTCTCAACAACCTTCTTCCATTATGTGTGCTTGTGTTTTGAGATTTCAAATATATTGTCAAATAGAGCAAAGCAATTTGCCTAGATTTTGGTATTCTAAAGGGTTTTCCAATAAGAGGTGTTATTTTGAATAGCCCGCTATTTCGGTAGTTGTCACTTTTGAAACTGTCATCCAACACTTCTCATTTCACACTTCTATCGTCATTTTTTTGGCATTTGACAAGTAAAAACTACGCCATTAATAAAAATGGAACGATACACACTTCAACAACGCATTGAAATTATTAAAATTCATTATAAAAATGGTGAAAATTTGGCAGAGACGGTTCGTGAAACTAAAACATTCTTGGGTCGCCGTGAAGCACCTTGTCGGACAACAATACAGAAATTGGTGGACAAATTCAAGATGTTGGGACAAGTTAGTAATGTGAAGAATTAAACCCGTGCACGTCGCTCAAGAACAACTGAGAATATTGCTGTTGTAGCCCAAAGTGTTGACAAAAACCCAGGTTTGTCCATTCCTCGTCGTTCTTTAGAATCAGGCATTCGGCATTCCACAAACTTCATTACACCGTATTTTGCATAAAGACTTGGGTCTTAAGGGTTATAAGAAGTCCGAACCCTGCCCGGCACCCAGCAGAGCAGAGGTGAATATTAAATTGCTGCGCCAATCGAGGGCCGTTTGAGAGTTGGTTGAGACACTGTCGAGATATTTAATAGCAGCCTGACTGTCAGAGAAGATGCGGATATCCCAAGTTAATATCACGTTTTCTCTTTAATCGCCAAAATTTCCGATTGGAAGACGCTACAATGATTAGAGAGGCGGCATGAGAGGCTTAGCTTAAGCTTTTCTGAGTACACACCACTACCTACCTACAAACCAAAAAGCAGGTTAGCTGCAACATTATGCGTGTAATACAAACTCAAGAAAGCAAGTTTGCTGCAAGAGTATGTGTGTATTAAAAAAGTAAGTTTTGAGGCATTTGGAGGTTAAAACGTAGGTAGGTTTCCAATCTTCTTATAACTGATCAGTGTATCGGAAGAGTAAGCGCACATGCACTTCACCTAAGGCCTTGCGTGTTGCCATGTTCTCTGCAACATTTTTCTCCAAATGTATGCTTACATGCATACATCAAAGATGTTCTTACTTTATGAATTAGTAAAGATATTTTTAGATACGGAACACATGTATGTATTACCTTATGTACCTTGTGATTGAATGTTTGAGAAATGAGAAACAAAACAAAGAATATTATAATATTTCATATAAGTTTGGCAATAGAAACACTCTATATCTCTATCATTCTAATTTCTTATATCGTGTTATAGCGGAATAAGTATGTATGCAATTATCTGACAGAAAATTGTAGGTAGGTTAGGTACGTTTGATGGTCTAAATAAGTTTTTTGACAGTTGAGAAAAACTAAAGTTGTTAATTTGACAGTGACAGTCTCCAATGAAGACAATTTAAATCGAAATTTAAGGATAAAATCCTCAAGCTGATATCAACTTTGAGTTAATAACTATCCGACAAGCACACGATTTGAGTTTTAAAACTTCCAAAAATGTATAAGAAATTATCGTTTGTTTATAAACTTCAACCATATACTTTTTGTCACTTCAAAATGATCTGCAAACCCCATTACAAGTGATACTTTTTTCCGGATGCAATTTATCGGACAACTTACAATACAACATAGCTATAGTTGAAATATTGTACTACTTAAATATTAAAAATAGCTATTCTTCAAAATTTTGGAAACGACAGCACTGCTTGCGATTAGGAAGACTCTATTGAGAAGCCATTAAAGAGAAACAGTAAACAGAATTTAAAAAATAAATAGTGCTTCCTTATTGTATTGTTAGTTTTATTAAAAAGTCAAACAAGCCACTGTTTTCCACAATTGCATACCAATTCATTTTTCTCGACTATGAACTTTGTTCAGCAGCAAAAATATTAAATAAAATCCCAAAATGATAATAATTAGCAACCAGCTTGTAAAAGATCTGGTTCTAAAATCAATGTCAATCAAGAACAATAATAAACATAAGAAGTCCATTCAGTATTATTTCAAGTTTGTTTGATTTTCCCTTTGTTCTAGAAAAAAATCATTTGTGAGTCTTTTCTATATTCTCTTTGCCAAAGTGCCCACTTTAGATTCCTAGGAGATTGAGTTAAATACTGTTCGGTTTGTGTGTACCTATTTGGCCATTTTGTGCCATCTTGCTTTTATTTCCCAGGTTCTATATACAATACTCAGCTTATAGCATTTGAAGAATTTTGTGTTTGTTTTGAAAAGGAATAATTCACTTCATACCGCTTCCTACTTCAGTTCTAAAGAAGTAAAGGAGGTTTTGAAAGTCTCGTTTGTACCGTGTGTTCAGAAACACCATACACCACCCAACCCAGCACCATTTGGAATGTGGGTGCTCTCTGGTCAGAACAACATTTTCAATAAAACAAAACAAAATAATGAGCAGATGTTTGACTTTGTGGTATTGGATGTTGGTGGCATTCGGATGTTGTGTTTGACAATTTCTGTACGAATCCATGTTCTTAAAAATACAATGGAGAGAGAAATTTAATGCTCTAATTCCAAAAATAAGTCAGTATGTTTAATAAACTTATGCACATAATATATTTACTTTCCCACTAGACTAACAACGAGTGGAGAGAGTGGAGACTAATTCAATAGATAAGTACACATACTCATTACACAATACAATACTTGGTTTGGGTCTTAAGAACAAATTATTGAAAATCACTGAAAAAAATATGCTTTGTGTACCCTACAGTTTTTGTATGTATGGGTATGTGTATGCAATGAAAAAGCATGGAAACCATTGTAGGAGATTTCGCATTGACGAATATTAAAAATTACAGTTTTACATTGACACATTATGTAATTTATTGAGAGGTTAGACAATTACAAAAATTAAATAAAACAGATTCCTTAATATCGTAGAAAAGGTTCGATCCAGTTAAATTGCTTTGAAGAAAAATATTCGATCTTGCACTACTTACAAATTACAATACGCTATGAGGAAAAACTCCACGCACGAAAACGGTTTTTTTTTTAATTTTTTCATTCATACTAAAAATCAATATTAAGGAACGAAAGCCTGGAACAATTTAATAGACTTTTTTCTGTTGAAGAGATGAGTACGGAATTGTTAAAATTCATTTTACTAAGAACAAGAAGTAAAGGTGTAGTGTTCGTAGCTTAGTGGTTAGATGTGTTGGCTGCTAGGCAAAACGTCGTGGGTTCGATTCCTACTCGGGCCCATAGTTTTTAATTCATCTTTCACGGGCACTGACTCTGGCGAACTATAAGTATAACTGCACCCGCAAAAATGCATTTATAAGAAAACCTACAATAGGAGTGACTCCTTACTATTTTTTTATTGAGTTGCATCACTGATCAAGCAAATTGAGAAGAAAATATAGTACCGTTATTTCCTCTCCTGGTGTTTAAAAATAAAAACCAGATTTTAATATATTGCAAAAATATAACCGCATTTATTGTTTTTTTTTTTTCTTTGTTTTAAGTTCATTTTTAACAAAAAATTAATATGCAATTTTGTTGCCTCTATTTTCCACCAATCTGAGAATTCTTTTTGGCATACTTTTAACTAGATTTTTCAATATGGAGTCGTCTAAAGCATTCCATTCTGTCACAACTGCCTCTCTCAGCTCAGCAACACTAGCAAATTGCTTATTATGGGCATACATTTTGCGAGTTAAAATTCCCCAAAGATTTTCGATGGGGTTGCAATCTGGAGAATGTGATGGCCACTCCATCAAATTAATGTTTTTCGATTCGAACAAATCCAAACTTTGACGACTTAGATGAATTGGGGCATTATCTTGCTGGAACACATGCTCAACTCGGCGAAATCGTCTTAAATAAGGTACCAAATTCTTCTCAAGGACCGAAGTGTAGTAGGACTGTTCATTCTGGTAGAGGTGAAGGCAAGTGCAACCTTGCCACGCTCGCAGAAGGCCCCCCAAACCATACAGCTGCCACCAACAAAGTTCCTCTTGGAAAAAAACTTTTTCTCTTTCCTCAAATTGTGGCAATATCCGCTTTAACCATCTGGTCCATCGAGATTTAACTTTTTTTCATCACTAAAAATGACCTAATAAGAAACATTCATTCCAGTGACTTACGGTTTTCCAATCCCGATTTATGTTTTGGCGGGCAAATTCCAATCTTTTTCGTTTGTGGGCTGCTGTTATATTTGGAGCTGTCATCATTTTTAACCCAAACAATCACTCCACTGCTTTATAAGGCACGAGAAACGGTTGAAACCGAAATTCCTTAACCCAATTCGTTGCGAAATTCCGACAAAGAATGCACCAAATTGGATGCAGCATTGATTAAACGCCTCTTGTCGTGACGTGTCAGCTTCTGCGGACGCCCGGGTCTTATTTTTGTCCCATAAGATTCTGGATGTTTTAAAAAGTTTGGAACGACACGATCCGATCGTGAAATTCGTCTTCCAATAGCCCTAAGACTTAGGCCGCTTGACCGAAAAGCCAAAATTTTGCCTTTTTCAATTTCACTTAAATGCGTACCACGAAGCATTGTTGTTTTTTTATTTGAAAGCACTTGACTGAATGCAGCTTCAAAGAGATTTGCATTGTGCGGTTATATATTTGCAATACATCAAATTCTGTTTTTAATTTTTAAACACCAGGAGAGGAAATAACGGTACTTTATTTTCTTCTCAATTTACTTGATCAGTGATGCAACTCAATAAAAAAATAGTAAGGAGTCACTCCTATTGTAGGTTTTCTTATAAATGCATTTTTTCGGGTGCGGTTATACTTATGCAAGGCACTGTATACCTACATTTTTCAATTTAAATTTTTTTTCTTTGACATACAGTCAGTCACAAAAGTAAGTGCACAATATGCATCAAACTACTTTCTGTTGCAATAGCTTAATGATTGCAATCATGTTGGCCTTGAAACAAGTTTGATCTGTTGTCCACCATGTATTCAGTTTGGATACATGCAAAAAAGGACCGTTATGTAAGCTCAACTCGTTGCTTTGGAGATAGCTTACAAAAGTAAACTAATTTTTATGACAAAAGTAAGTACACAGTTAGAATATTCCATTATATCACTTGCACAAATACGCACAATTTTGAAAAAAAAGGTGAGTTTTTGTCCAATTTTACATTTCCTTTATTTGTTTTGACCGTTTTTTATGCAAAACTAACACTTAAATAGGACAAAAGTTGATATGGCTCCTAGAGGTAACCAACTTTCACAAGATTTGAAGGATTTGATAATCAAGCATCATCTAGGGATATTACAAAAATAATTGATACGGGCCCATTTACAATTCATAAAATAATAACAAAGTACTATGAAGAAATAATTTGTCTTAAAATTCAGGTGAAAACTGCATCAAAAACGGTTTTCGTGGTCTAAAACCAAAATTTTGAATATTTTTCAAAAAAAAAAAATGTAACAATCCGGCACAAACCGGGAACGACCTGGACCAACTTTCAAAAATTAGAACTCCGAAAAAGGGAGGGGGGGGCTATCTTTACGTACTTGCAGAGTCATGTAGACTAGAGGGCTGATATGATCACGAATTTCATCCTGAATGATTGGTTTTATTCCGAACAGAGTTAAAAGCGTCGGAGCTGTAAAGAGGCTATCGGGGTTTTAAAGAGGTATGTTCCTGTTGTTTTAAAACCAACTGAACCAAGGAAAACCAGAATTTTATCATGACCAAAAATTAAAACAAGAAATCCTACTTTTTACTCGATTATAAAAAAAAACTATGAATTCTTTCTCGGTATCCCTGTGTTCGGTACAATGTCATATTATACCTGAACTGAATTCTGACCATTTTGTTGTAAGATTTGAAAAAACACGTAAAAAGAAGTGATCTCATACCATATATGGAGTTTTCTCTAAAATCCCAGAATGTTTATATATTAGTTTGCCTTACAATTCGTAGTCCTCTTTCTAAGGAACTTTTGAAAAACCTCGTTTTAAAGTTGACAAGAGTGGTTTATTTTGTGAAAATATCAATTAATCCGCTTCCAGTTCGGACACTTTTCTTATTGTTTTAAAAAAAAATGTGTTTTTCCCTTATAGTTGATACTGTTCACAATTAAAATATAAAATAAATTTCTTATAAACTAACCAAAATTTGTATTTTTATTTCAGGTAAAACGTCGGTGTTCAGTTGGGTTAGTACTCACGTACCTACGTTATTATTTTCTTAAATTTATAATTAAACTACCACATTTTATTTAACATTTCCTATAACGATGCCACTGGACCCACTTTTCTTATTGTACTAGTTAAGACCGTGACCCTTCAGTAATACTTGCAATTAAGATAAATTTGAAATACACCTGCTTAATGCGCAAAACGCCTCATCAGAAAACACGAAGTTGTAGAATATATCTACATGATTTGGATTTACTCATTTGAACACATCTTTATCACAACCTAGCAACTTTCATATTCCCAGCCCATCCTGAAATTAATTACTCGAAAACTTTTGAGTTCTTTGAGTTGTATTAATGTTCGCGAAGAAATCCAAGGACGAATACAAAAAAAAATACTCTCCTGTGTGCTTTCTATCCTCCCCAGGGCTAGGTTTAAGTTGAATGTATCGATGTTGTGTTATTGTGTACCGTGTAGCCTGCCGGTTATGTCCCTTAAATATCAGCAGAGGGATGAATCTAGGTGTAAATATACGAAAAATAAAAACAAAACAAAATAAAATCGATAGGTTAACATTATACACACGTATAGATAGATGTAAGTAAACCAACAGGCAGGCAATCTGTAGAAGCGCAAATTGCAATTTTTTCTGAGAAATAAGGGATATACCTACATTATTACTATATAGCCATAGATTAATACAATACACTACACTATCTCATATAAGCCGTTCTTCTTTAATGTTGTCTGTTGTCCGTTATGTTTATTTCATTTTTGTGTTTTTTCTTTTTCTTTTTTTGCTATTGTAATCGAGTTCCCGAAGAACTATTCTTGTGTCATATAAAGAATGTTTGCGTGTGGAGCATATGTGGTGCCGCATTAAAGGAGCTTTATCACCTTCACCGAATCCCCTCCTTACCGCTCTATGTTGTTTGTGTATATACCCGAGATTGCCATAAAGCACTTTACGTGATTGCTAGAATAAATTTTCTTCTTTCTTCCATAATCGGGTGCGACAAATAAACCCCTCAGATGTGTTGATGGTTATGTGATGATATTTGAGAACGGCAAGGAAAGGTGTTCGAGTTTCTATGATATGCTGGCAATGTCCTATATGTAGCTGAGTTTATTCAACAAGTTTAAGTATACCTATTATACAAACCTTTGTAGAAGTTATCAAGTAGAAAGGAAGATTCATGCCAAGCGATTAAAAAAGGCATGTACTTATGCAGTTTGTATTTCAGCTTTACTGGTATTTTGTTCTCGAGGTCTAGTAAGGTTAGTATAGTACTTCCAGTATGTTAGTTGGTATGGAGCAGGTAATCGTAATTCAATTCTAAGGGAAACCATAGGTAATATTTGGAAATAAACAAGACTTATTAACGGTTTTTTGGTTTATTTGAAATATTGCTTCCTGCTCTACAGTGAGTTTTAACACAACAATGAAGTTAGAAAACCACAAAATCCTACAAAAAAAAAAATGCACGACTGGGTCCTACGAACTTGCTCCTGCATGCTACAACTAAATATTTATGATTACTTTTATGTTCCAAAAATTGCAAAAAGTAGTGTTAAAATAAGAGATATACTTTAAGCAATTCTAATAACACTCCTATGCACTTAAATATTTACTCGAAATAAATATATATAAGGCGTTTTTCTTTTTTACATCTGAACAGAGCCTGAACTGCCAAACTAAAAATTGTGTTTCTTTTTTAGTTCAGTGTGTTCAGAGCATCAAAGTTGTGTTACTTTTATCGTTCAGAGCACTGATTCTGAGTGTTCAGAGTTCGACCGACGCGCTCGGAAAAAAGAGACCGAGCATTGTGACATTGTGAGCAAAATGCCTGAACAAACAAATGTCAAGCATATGAGATGTGTTAAAATGAAAAGAAATGTTTAAAATAATTAAAATGATAAAGGAAACAAGTAGATATGGCAGAAAATATCAATTTTGTGATAATTAATAGTCTATTATATCATTTATTAATACAATTATACAAATTTCTTTGTGTTAAAAATCAAACCGTCAAGTCCGAGACA